>NW_010586644.1:14154-31245 GCF_000705375.1 Tinamus guttatus | reverse complement strand
CCGAGCCGGCCAGCGCTCGGGGGCGGAGCCGAGCGGCTGCACGGCGGCGCCCTGGGGTGGTGCTGGCAGCTGCCCAGCACGCGTGGCGCAACAGCAGCGCGTCAGCACGGCGCTCGCGCTGCCCCCGACCTGCAGTGCCGCTCCCTGCGCTGCAGCGTCCGCAGCTGGTGCCAGGGCAGAGACTGCTGTAAAAACACCAAAACCAGAGATGATTTGGGAATTGCAAGACATCCTTTTCACATGGTGGTCCCTTGTGGAGAGCAGCAGCTCCCAGCCCTAAGCCTGGCAGGTGCTTTTGGCTTTGGCTGGTGCTCAGGCTGAGGGACCTGCCCTTCCCAGCAGGCAGCAGAACCTGCTCTTACTCTCTGCATCCCTCTGGCACATGTACAGGCCCCCGAGGCTCCCAACATGGTGTGGCTCCTGGACGTCACAGCATGATACAGATACCAGGAAGGATGCACCAGCCACAGCTTCTTTACTGCTGTCACTGCCTTGGCTTGTTGAGGTGCCCAGCAGCAGCATGAACCCTGCACAGCCCGTTGGAGACGCCCTCACAACTTTTTGCCTCCCCTCAGCTCTCTCTGCAGCGCTCCAGCAGCTTCAAGGACTTCGCCAAGGCCAAGGTCAACTCCCCCGGGGTGACTGAGAAGGAATTCAACCTGGATGAGAATGTGAGTGCTCAGCCCTATGTGCAGGGACCCCCCTTCCTGGGACCTGTGGCATCCCACTCCTGTGGGGATCCCGCCTATGAAAATCGCCTTCCAATGCCTACCCCACACCCGCAGCCCCCCGCAGTTGCTGTTCACCAGAGTGACTCGGGCCCCTGGCGCTGTCCTGGGATGCCAGCGAGCCTGGAAGGCTCCTACAGCAGCCCAGACTGTGGGTAACAGGGGGGTCTGGCTCCACTCTCCATCCCCCTCCCAGATCCCTGAGGATGAGTCCAGCACTGCCGTCCCTGAGGAGGCTTCGCGGAGCAGCGGGATGAAGCTGAGCAAGAAGTGGAGAGCCGTCATCTCCCGCACCATGAACAGGAAGATGGGCAGGATGGCCGTGAAAGCACTAGCCGAGGGCAAGGTGAGGCAGGCGGTGCGGGGCGGCAGCGCCTGCTCCCACAGACCCTGCCCAGCACTAACCCCTTTCCCCAGCAGGGAGACCTGGAGGAGGACGGGTCCCCGTCCCCATCCCCGCTGTCCCCGACCAGCAGCATAGAGGAGCCAAGCCAAGACAAGGTGCCCCTCTCCTACCTGGAGGGGGAGGAAGACGGGCACCCGGCCCTTGGCCGCCAGCTGTCCAGCGGTGAGTGCAGCCCCGCACAGGGCCCCTGCGCGCCAGGGCCGGCCCTCACGGCCCCGTCTCCCCTCGGCAGGCAGCGAGGCCGCCAGCCCCGCCGGCCCCAGCCGCGACAGCCTGCAGCTGGAGGAGAGCGGCCCAGCCTACGCCGGCCCCTTCTGCGGCCGGGCCCGCGTCCACACGGACTTCACACCCAGCCCCTATGACAAGGACTCGCTGAAGCTGCGGGTGAGCAACCCCACCACCAGCCCAGGGACGGGGCGAGGGGGACGGATGGGCAGGAGGGTGGCTGAGGACACCTCCAAGGGTGCCCGGCCTGCTGGTGGCTCTCCCAGCCCTCACACTCCTCTCCTTGACACAGAAAGGGGACATCATTGGCATCATTGAGAAGCCACCTGTGGGCACGTGGACAGGGCTGCTCAACAACAAGGTGGGCTCCTTCAAGTTCATCTACGTGGATGTCATCCCGGAGGAGACAGCCCCTGCCCGCAAGAGCAGGAGACACAGCAAGAGCAAGAGGCTCAAGCCTAAGACCCTCCACGAGCTGCTGGAGCGCATCAACCTGCAGGTGAGACCCAGTGCCCATAGTGCGACAGGGACACGTGGGCACAAGCCTGCCTGACTGGCAGAGGCTCCCACAGCAGCAACAGGAAGCAGACAGGGAACTGTCTGCTTTCCAGCACCTCTTCACCCATCCCATTATGCCCTGTCCCTCTGGGCCTCTCCATCTCATGCCCTAGTGCTGCCGCACAGGGACACATAGGGCTCCTACAGCCTGCACTTGTGCAGAGGGAGCTGAGGGGTGGGAACCGGGGTTCGTGGTTAGCACCAGCAGCCACATCCCTGCCACCAAGCACGCTGCTCTCGGCGCCTAGGAGCACACCTCCACCTTGCTCCTGAACGGCTACCAGACCCTGGAGGACTTCAAGGAGCTGCGGGAGACGCACCTCAACGAGCTGAACATCACAGACCCGCAGCACCGTGCCAAGCTGCTCACAGCTGCCGAGCTGCTCCTGGATTATGACAGTAAGAGACGGCCCAGGGCGGCCGGCTGGGACCCCACATCAGGCTGTGCCCCCCACGCCAGGCTGCCCCGCGGCCCTCCGTGAGCAGGGAGCTGCTGCCCGCTAACGTTGGCTCATCTCTCCCAGCAGCAAGCGAGACAGAGGAAGGAGACAGCTCCGAAGCCCAGCCTTCCCCCACGGACGCCAAAGGGGACATTCCCCGGGACTCAGGCTGCTTTGAAGGGTCGGAAACGCTGGATAGCAGCCGGGATGATGCGGAGCTCACGGGCCCCGAGGGGCAGCTGCAGGCTCTCTCCCTGAGCGAGTCCTCCTGAGCCCTCCCTGCCTTCCCCGATTCTCCGCTCCCCGGCAGCAGGACTGCGCTGGAGACACCCGCGGGAGCCTTGCGGTAGGAGGGCACGCAAGCCCCGGCCAC
The DNA here is from genome assembly GCF_000705375.1 of Tinamus guttatus. Next base: position 28,515 of record NW_010586644.1, on the reverse strand, counting down.
GGCTCCCGAGAGCTCCCACGTGGCACCCAGCGGAGAGGCCCCGGCTCGCCAGCCAGCCCCGTGCTGCCCCTGCGGGCCTTAGCTCTCTTCAGCCAGTTTACGAGCTCTCCCAGGCTGAGCGAACCCCAGCGTGCAGCGCCCAGCAAAGCCAGGGAAGGCCGCGGCGGTCGCTGAGCGCGCAGCGCCCAGCAAAAAGCAGGGAGCAGAGGCAGTGCCATGCTGCTGAGCCGGGCATTCGCAGCTCGCTGCGCCCCTCCAGCATCTCCTTCACCTTCATCAAGCCAAGCAGACCGAGAGGGCAGGGAGAGGTTTGCTTGAAAGCTTGGGTCACACTTGGTTCAGCTGAGCCCCGAGAACAGCCCAGCAAGGACCCAGCTGCTTCAGAGCACCCAAGCAAGCTGGGGAGAAGAACCACAGGCTCCCTGAGCTCCAGCTCCCTCAGCTTTAGGTAAGCAGAGCCCCAGCGCCCTGGCCAAACACCCCAGCCCTAAAGGTTCGCAGCCTGTCGTAGTCCCTGCTGCCCAACAGCACTCCTGGAGCGACCACGAAGGTAAGAGGGGGATGCCAAGCCAGCACCAGCCGCTCCGCTCCTCCCGCGCTTGGCTCTCCAGCGGTGTTTTGGTTCCCAGGTACAGGAAGGTTGCCATGCCCGTAGCTTCTGCATCGGGCTGGCCAGCTCATGCTGCAGCCCTGTAGCCCAAGCCAGAAGGGCAGCCTTGTCCTGAGGGCCCCTCGGGATGCCCACGTGGTGGTGGGGCACCAGGGCCCAGCAGAGCAATGTGTGCCAGGCAGCAGTCAAAGCACAGGCCAGGTTAGAGGCTCCCCTTCCTCAGAGCAGAAGTGGTCACTAGGTCCGTAGCAAGTAACCATGCTAATGTCCATCTCGCGGCCCCCCAGCCCTGCCCAGGAGTTGCTTGGCCCACGGAGGCCAGGCTCTCGCTGCCGTGCTTGCACAGCTCGGCCCCTGCTCCGCAGCGCCTGCACGTGGGCTCTGAAGTTGTTCATCTGCGCTCGACTCCAATAAAGCGTGCTCCAAATTCCTGCTCCCGCCTCCTCTTACCTGCACCAAAGGCTTGGGGAGCCAGGCCGCTTACCTCGGGAAGGCACCACTGTTTGCAGCGAGGCAGTTGTGCCCCACGGGCTGTTGCTGCCCAGGGCAGGCTGCAGAGTCTTCTCTTCAACCCCCTGCGTCATTTCAGCACCCGCCAGGCCCCAGCAGGACGCAGATGGCAGAGGGTGGCTTGGCCAGGACACGGGGGCTGAAGAGCTGCCAGGGGAGGGCAGCAGCCTGGTTTTTTGCAGGGGACGGGAGGGAAACACACACAGACAGACAGAGGCAGAGGCTACAGCTCAGCTGTTTTTCAAACCGATTAAGTTTCCTTCATTGTTTCCAAAAAAAAAAAAAAAAAGGAAAAAAGAAAAAGAAAAAAAAGCCCTAAAACAAAACAACAACAAAAAAATACCACCCCCCACCCCTTCCAAACTTCCTTCACAGAGAACCTGAACAGAGCAGACAGAAACCACAGGAGCAGGCAGCACCAGCCACTGCCCCAGCAGGCAGCACTCGACACATTGCATTAGAAAACAGAATAGTAAAACCAAAAAGAAAAAAAGAAAATACACTTTTTTTTCGCAACAAGTTTGAGATTTGGTCAGTAGCGTGGTGGGACAGATGTGAGAGCCCAGTACGGAGGGGCAGACACTGGGGCAGGGCACAGCACCCCGGGGCAAGCAGCAAGAGCTGGTGCTAGCCCCGGGCCCCTAGCTCAGCATGTGCCTTGCCAGGAGGGACGGGACGGGTCTGGCCACCTGGCTGAAGGGCAGCAACGGCTGCAGAGCGGAGCCGTTCGGCCCTGCTTGAGGTGGGACAGCAGCAGGTCCTTCCAGGAAAAGCTGAGGAGGGGGAGCAGCTGAGGCCAGGAGCGGGGCCAAGCTGGCTGGGAAGCAGCTGGCCAACCTCACTCACCCAAGGGGCAAGTCCTCAGCACTTCTGGGTGCAAGACAGGCAGAGAGGGCAGCACCAATCACCACGTTAAGGTCATCTCCATTACCTGGCAAGGCGCAGGTCAACACTGCAAGGAGCTAGGGAAGAGGAGCGAGGGACACAGGGCTCCAAAGGGACAGGCTCCTCCTTCTCTTTCAAGACAGCGAACGGAGGAGAAAATGAGTGAAAGCACCACCATTGCTCAGCCCCAGCATCTCCTTTCTCCTCTGGGGAGCTGCAGGTGGCTGATAATGAACATCTGCAGTCCCCTAAGACATACATATAGTCCCAAAAGAACTGGCAAGACCTACAGAGGATTCAGGAATGAATTCTGCCCTGGTGAGGGAGCCAGCAGGATGGGCAGACCCCCACTTCTGCTCAACACAGCCCTTGTACAACTATCCTGGGATGGACATGGGCCAGAGTCAGGCAGCAGGAAGGTGGGCTGCTCCCCACCTTGCCCCGAGACCCCCCGTTGCACACAAACCCCAGAGAAAACATGGGAGGGAGGGCTCACGCCATGACCGTTCTCGCACCCGCTAAGTCACATTAAAAGAGGGAGTATGGGAAGGAAGCTACTTTAAAAAAAGCATTGTCAGCAGAACACCTTCCCGGTCAGTTTGGCCCCTTTTGGCACCAAAAAGGTCTCCTGACAACCCCTGCCACGTTAACCAATAAAACAATGCCACAAATCATAGGAAGGAGGGAGGAGGGGAGAGAGGACGTTACTACCATAATCGCTTGCCCCTTCCCATCAAGATTCCTCAGCAGCAGGGAACAGGCCAACCCCGCTGTCGCTTCTGAGCTGCTCAGCCACAAGTCATCTGATCAGAAAGCTGGGGCCAGCCGGGGGGACAGAGCAGGCCACCGAGCTGGTTTTTAGCACTGAGGACAACCTGCAGAGCAAGAGGTCCTGCCTCGACCTGCAGGGAGACCAGCTTCAGTGGTGGCGAGCGCCCCGAAATGATCAACACGGGCTACTCACACGTATTATCCTTTGACACCATGTAGGGCCAGTGCCAGCCTGCACGGCCTGCGAATTGAGGTGAAAAACGACTAAAGCAAAATGGCCATGAGGAATCGCTTGCCTGCCATCCAGCCCATCTCCTCCTCTCCTCACTTCCAGCTTTGATTAGACAAAACAAGAAAGTTCTCCCTTTCAAACAGAGGCTACTGCTCTGCTTGCCCAGTGTCCTGGGCGGGGATTGGGAGCTCCCCAGGCGGCAGCTGCTTCTCCTCTGGCATCTCAGTATTGCTCAGGGATGGCACAGGGACCTGGAGAGAACAGAGAGCAGAGACTCATGAGTACACCCCAACACAGAGCATCTGCTTGCCCACAGCCCAGGTGCCCTGCAACCACCTGCAATCTCCTCATTCCTCCCCAACTCCTTTGCTTTTGGCCTCCAAGGGCAAAGGTTCATTCCCTTTGAGACTGACCTAGGGATAGGAACCAAGCGGGGCTCAAACACCTCCCCAGCCAGCTCCAGATGGGGGCCAAGACTGGGGCCAGACTAGAAGAAGTCTCTTTGTCAGTAGCTTCTCAGCAAGACTCCAAGGGTCACTTTGCTCCTGTTACGTCATGTTCTCAGCTTTCTCTCTGAACAGGCCTATCCCACCCACCCCTCATGCAAAGGGAAGCACTCACAGCACTTGGATGAGGAAGGCTGCTGTCATTCTGCTGAGCACTGCTCTCTTCTGGCTGCCCACAGGGGCCCTGAGCAGCGGAGGGCTCCTGAGCCCCAGGGCCCCGCGCGCACGTCTCCTCCTGAGCCGCGCTCTCCTCTTGCTGCAAGATGCCCCGTCTGTCTAAGACACTGCAAGAAGAATATGACCCAGTCAGACCAGTTTGACCAAAACCAAATTTTTCTCCTGGAAGGACACGTGCTGGCAGAAGACAAGTGTTAAGGGAAGCAGCTCTCCCACCCAGCATGGGCTATGCACAGTCTCATCCTGGTCTGCAGCATCTAGGTTTCTCCTGTGGAAACCAAGCACACCTCAGAGCAGTCTGGTTCAGAGGTCCGGTGTCCCACCAAAATGAGCCACCTAGGAACACTGTCTTCTCTATACCAAGGAAGGGACATTTCTGCTCTAACTGCTCCCTAAGAACATGGAGTTAGGGAGCACATTGCAAGCTTGAGTCACTGGAGACATGCAAGGACAGCAACACAAGATCTTCATCCGCAGAGGAGCTGGCTGTGTTCAAACTAGACTCTAGAATCCCTCAAAATACAGAGTTGGCAAAAGACAGCCAGGTCTTTCACGCAAACAAGGAGAGCTCCTCAGAGTCCCGCTCTGAGAAGAGGCAGAAGAGTTTTCAGAGCTTACCTGGGGGGCAAAGGCCCGCACAGAACCTCGCAGCAGTTCTTCACTATGTTGCCATGGCTGTAGGGATTCTGCACGCGGTTCTTCCCAGTCCACGACCCCTTAATCTGCAATGTACAGGGCACAAGCTCAGGGCTGCAGAACAAGCCACCCCTATCACCAGGCAAGCTCAAGAGCCCTTATGCCTTGCTCACATGCAAGCAAAGAAGGGCATAAAAACGGTTGCTTGTTTCAGGAAAAAAAAAAAAAAAAGCCCTGAAAGGGCAGAGACAACTACATTGCTTCTCTAAGCCACTGAAAGCTGGCCCCTGCCCACAGCACAAGCAGAACATGTCAGCAGGTTGGACATGGCTGTGACACACAGGGGAACTGAAGAGAAATGGAGAGGGCTCAGGGGAACAGAAAGGCTACTTACATCTTCATTAGTTGTCTGGTTCAGCGCCACCAGGAAGGTGTGGAACCCAGTTAACCCCACCACTGACCACAGCGTGAAGAAGCAGATGAGCACCTCCAGGACAGTGAAAACACAGTTAAGGAGCCTGGGATTACACCCACTCCCACCCCAGCTGCATCCCCACACCAAAGCACACTAGCCTGCTTCTCTTGTCCTTATCCCAGACATGGCTCTCTGCTTCACCCTCCCCTCAATAGCCACAAAACTGTTTCTTGCTTTGTAAATAAAGGGAAAATGCCGTGAAAGACTCCTCAGCAAATCCTGGGAATAAAGTCCCCAGCTCACACTTCCCCAGGCTTTGGGCAAACCAGCTCTCCTGTGCTGTGGAAGGATATGTCCCTGGGGTTTCTTTCAATGTGTTCAGGAACCCAATCTTCAGAGATTCTGAGGAAAATAAAAGAAATGGATATTTGGTCTCTGGGACATCATGCCGATCCCAGTTCCCCCTCCCACTCCATCACCTCTGGATCTGCAACATCCTCCCTCACCCTTAACCAGCCCAGCCAACCAACTCTCTGCAGCCAAACTCACTCAGTGCCACATAGACTATGTTGAAGGTGAAGATGTAGATGGTGAGGAGTGAGAGCGAGAGGATGAAGAGGTAGAAATAGCGGTAGTTCCTCTTCCCCACGCAGTTGCCCACCCAGGGACAGTGATGGTCGAAGCGCTCTGTGAAAGCAAAAATGAGATCAGTGATGCTCTAGTGTGGTCCTCTCTACACCACTTACTCCTGCACCCCAGACTTGAGAATTTACAAGGCTGAGGAGGAATCCCTGGGCCATCAAGTCCAACCTTCTGTCAGAAGTAAAAGGGGACGCCAGGTAAGAGGCCACAAAAGTGTTTTACTGATGAGTGACTTTAGACATTATGGTAAAATTTAAGAGATCAGCCACATGTATGTCTTCTCTCAGAGACCTTGGCCCTTACATAATGACTTTAGCTAAAGCAGCATACAGGTTAGATGAAGGCTGAGGTTTCTGAAGTTCTTTTACTACTCCAGAATAACAAGAGGAGGGCTCAACGAGCTGCATAAACACTCGGAGGGATGGTAACCTGCATAGGAAGACAAGGATAGAGAAGAGTAGGATTTCTTCCTGAAGAAGGGATGCTGAATATGAACTAACTAAGATACTCAAAGGGGCTATGAGAACTTCTGCTATGCAGGAGGGGAAGCAAAATGGGCACTCAGTGAAACAGCAATATCATCAAGTGATCAATTCTAAGCTGAGGCAAGGAGCTGTTTTCACAAAACACGCAGCTCTCCAGAAAAACCCTCTAGCCCAATCAGGCCAGCAATTTAATGAAGTTCAGAAATGGATTGTGCATTTATATAAATAAGTTAAGCTTATATTAGGCTAATCATTGACAAAGCAGCACTGGCAAAGGTGAACCATGTGTCTTGAAGTGCTATGCAAGCCTCCAACTCCTTGGGCTTAAGATGAAGTAGTTTGCCCTCATCTGTCCAGCCATCACTGTCCCACACTTCCCTCCATTGCTGCTGGAAGTGGGCACAGTATGAGACTAGATACAGAGGGAGACCAGGCCCAGATCTTCAGCCATCTGTTGGGGACGCTCTCACGTAACGTGTGGACGACGAAGCAGACACGGCCTCTTGTACTCACCCACACAATTGTCACAGATGCTGCAGTGAGAGGCACGGGGCGGACGGAAGATCTTGCACGTGTAACAATACTTCAGCTTCACTATCTGGTTGTTGATCTGGAAGTTTTTGATCCGGGGGGGTGGGCGCTGACCCTGTGGCACAGTCCCATTGGTGGCCTCTGAGAGCAAAAACAAGCAGGTATCAGACTTGCTGCTACGACACAACAGGCATAGAAAAACTCTCCTTCCCACTCATTCTGTTGGCGGGATCAGAGCTGCAGCCCTTCTTGCATGCCCCAAAGTCAACCGGGGAGTTCAGAGCTGGACAGAGAGTTGCCAGAACTTTGCCAAGTGAACAGGCAAGGAGAAAAATCATTGTTCAGATGTGCATCCACCAAACTTCCTCTCTACCCGAAAGATCAAGTGACTCATGACAAGCTTCCTGCACCCCTTCCCAAGAGTAAACTGGTGTGCTTGTCTATCCACAGCTACAAGAGAAAAAACAGCTTGTGAGAAGGCCCTGGTTTGGGGAAGGGAAGCAGTGGTGGAAACCACACCGCTCTGGAGACTCAGAGAAATAGAACTCGCCAGCAATTGGCGAGAGGCGATCCCCATTTCTGGAGGGCCAGCAGGGAAGAAAGGCTCTGCGCCAAATCCAGGCTATACGTCCAGGCTAGCCCAGCCCTGAGCAGTTCAGCTGGCTCCCGCCTCACTACTCACCAATCTCCATTTCGATGAAGGCTGCTTCATCGGGCAGGGCTCTTGGGATCACCCCAGGATCACTGAAGCTCGTTCGCAGGAGCGTGGCCATGGCAAACAGAAAGAGAACTGCTGCAAACACAGGGATGGCTGGCGACAGTTGGACTGCCAGGTACCGACACCTGCAGAGAAATGCCAGGTGATGAATCAGACCAGGGCAAGGTCCACGTGAGCCAGGGCCTAAAGTCCTGGCAAGACACCAGAGCGCAGACTTTGCTGCATTCCCGTAACAGCTAGGGAGACATTCAGTGCTTCCTTCCCAGCCACCAGTGGGGTAACATCCTCTAGGCAGCTGTAATAACCAGCTATGATCAGAAGTGCTACATTTTTAACGTAGCAAGCACAACTTCCCTTCCTAGGCTTAGCTTCATCCTGTAGCTAAAAGATGCCCTCAGAAGTGTAGTGCTCTCGCACAGCCAAACGTTTGGCCACCTTTTCTGAGGCAAGGGACGTAAAAGCTCCGAATAGGACAGCTGCCCCAAGATAACATCAGTTTAAGAAAGAAAAAACAAACTTCCTAAGATATAACCAGGAAACGGACAAGTAGCAGCCTTAATCACACACATATGTGTAAAACCTACCTAGGTCCTTCAGGCTCAGCCCTACCCTTCTGGGCTGATCTCCACCAGCATCAGGAGGAGCCATTTCTTCAACCAGACAACCTGCACTAGGATCACGGTGCCTATTTACCCACAGCAGCACAAGGCACCAACACGGACCGGGTTTTTCCAACATAAAGCAGGGCTTGAGCAAATTAACACAGCCCAACAACACTAACAGTGCAAGGCTTGTTTGCTCTGAAACACAAGAGAGGCCTAAAAAGAAATCTATGTTGCTAATCCCCTTGATTGAGACAGTGCAAGGGAACAAGGAGAGTAATCTTATTATGTCCCACGTCACTTCTAGCCCCCCTCCCCCATAAGTGCACCTTTATAGGCACTGCAGGACGGGCCATGCAGAAGGCCTATGCAGAAGTCGTGCTCCAGAGCGGCACCAGGCTCAAGAAACAGATTTTTAATATGGTTCCTTCAGAAAACACTGTTTACACTGCAGAAAGTTCCAACGAGCTTAATGGAAATTCAACCCAAACCCCAGCATTTGTGTGAAGCTTCATCTTTCCTTGCAAGCTGTGCATCTGCAGCATCCCACCACTAAAGCTGGGCACAAAGACAACACTAGTACCTGACCTTGCAGAGATGGATCCAACCCAGACTCCTGTTCGTGTCCACCAGTGCCCAATTGCTCTACAAGAAACTTTACGACTATTTTGGTAAAGGCTTGTAATTATCTCCAGTGAATTTGTCATCCTCATCAAGGGGATTTTTATGCCATTTGTGGGAGTAGTAATTCAATTTTGGATGGCCTTCGTATCCATATCTTCTCTGAATGAAGTTCTTCACTCCAACAAGCTCTTTTGCAGCAACAAAATTTTGCAAACTCATCATCCCCTGCAGGAAGGCTCACTGGATATTAATTTGCCAGTGCTTGATTTCAGTGACTGTCCGCTTTGTGCGACGAGGTTCAGAAACCAAACACACAGGTGCTCCGCGCCAAGACACCACACACTTTGGCCGCAGCTGCGACGAGCAGCATCCACAGTGCTGCACAGAGCCTGCCCTCCCGACCAGCATGGTTAATTTTAGACACTGCAACCTCTGTAATTACTTAAAACAACACGGCCTTCAAAGTTGTCCACATGCAAAGTTGTCTCAATGCAGCCCCAAGATAACTTTGGCTTCACTTTGCAAGGGCAAAGTCTAGAGAGCTGCACGCCTGTCACCAATTAAATAGCAACTCGGATCTGCTGTTGGGAAGGAACGTAGGGCTGTTCTTGTGGAAGCTGGACACTAAGTCTGCCTCGCAGGCCAGGAGTTTGCCCCTTGCCCAGCTGACATGACAGCTTTTATGCCCCGCTGTAACAACAACGACATATTATGGGCTTAAAAAAAGTGGATGCATGTGGTTTAAACGGTGTTAAAATTGAGCAGAAAACAGGCCAGAGCTTCTCCTCTCAGGTATACGCAAACACCTTCACGAGTTTCTTAAGTCCCCTGTGGAGCAAGAGATTTGTTACCTGCAAGCACGTGCTCCGGGCTGGGTTGCTCTTGCAGGAGCAGATGTGAAAGCTCCCCGCAGCGGGACGGAGGAATAGGCAGGATTAGTCCTTGCAGCGACCTGCGTGCTCTGCCAGGGCTGCTCACACACGCGGGATGTGACTCACACTGTTCCCATCTCCTCCGAGCCTTGGGAGGGAAACCTGCCTGCTGCGGAGGGGCAACCTCAGCATCAACATCCCCACACGGAAAAGGGGAGCGAGGAGGAGGCTGTGGATTTACGGGATGGGAGAGCTGCGCTCTGCCGTCCTCCCCTCCACGGCAGGGACGGCAGCGCTACCCAGCACTGCATTTAGCCCTTCCTTTCTACTCCCAGCACAGCCCAAGCACAGGACAGATTAGGTCCCTGACACAGAAGGAAAGAATAGCCAAGGCAGACAGATTGCAGCTCTGCCCAAAACAGCGGGCAGAAGGGCAGGGACAAAACGGCCGAAAACAAGAGACACTGGCCACCCGATCCGATGGTGAAAAGCTATCCAGAGAGAGCCGTTAATCGGCTGTCGCGCGGCACCGCGCAAGCGGCCACGGGCACTCGAGCCCAGCGCGCCCGGAGCGCAGCAGGCGCCTGCGGCTTTCTCAGGTGACAGCGCTGAGCGCATCGCCGTGTCACCCTGCCCCAACACAGCCCGCAGCCAAGGTCAAAGCTTTTAAGAGCCGGGCAAACATGCCTTGCGCATCCTGCACAGCCACCAAAGCCAAGCGCCTTTCCACGTCCGACTGGGAACAGCTCCTGCCACCGCGTGAAGGGTTGACCTGGCACTTACTAGCCCAGGGAGCATCCTGGCTAAGCACACTCCACAGCACAGCTAGGCTCAGTAATCCATTTCCATTAGCATGTAACAGGCATCCTAAAGATCTTTTGTTCAGGCAAACTAAGAGGCAACAGAGCCGTACTGTTGGGATGCTGTGAGGGTATGTGTGCCCCGGCCCCCACCCCCCAAAACGTCTACGTTCTTGAGCGTCTTGTCATCGAGCATGGGAGAACGCGGCATTATCACAACGTGGCACAGAGGGGTAGGCTCACACAAAGAAATCATTAGAATAAGGGGGGGAAAGTGAAGGGAAAAAAAGCAGCATAAAGCAACAGATGGGAGGATGCTACGGGTTTATGGTGCAATGATTGATTATTTTGAGAACGTTTCAGAAGGCTCATTGCAAGCAGCACATTAAGCAAAGTTATGGAAAAAGGGAAAAACAAACACGTCAGTTCCAACGAGAGTGGACTTCAGCCACGTGCAGCAGGCGACACGTCTCACGGTCAGGTTCCTGCAGGGTTTAATGCAAGCTCTGTGTTACCATCCTGCAAACCATCTATTTGCTCTCTTAAGCCAATGCACAGCCAAGCTGGGTACTTGCCATGAACGACACCAGAGCAAAGCAAAATCTTTGCAACATGTTCGACCCTCGTTAGAAAGCAACTGCAGAGCACTTAGAGTCATCTCCATCTCCCAGACTTGGGAAAATTTCCAGCAGCTAATGTACTTACTGTAAGCGGGGAAACTGGTCTTCCAAAAATCTGGGCAACTGGTACACTGTAACGCTACAGTTTGGGATCATTTACCAGCAGCGTACGGGCACAACATGAGCTGTCCAGAGAATCTGCCTGCAGCTCTCAATAACAACGCAGGAAACACTTGCTAGACAGTCACTTCAAGAGCAGTTTCACCACTAGCTCATTCCAAGCATTCCCAAACTAACCAATATAGCAACCAATTCTATATGGAAGACAAAAGTTCCCTGGAAGTTATTGTTCCTTTTCCTGGCCATACTCAAATCTCAGCACAAACAGGAAGGTGGCACTTTGGGATCTGCATAAATTTTGACAATGCTTGACACAGACCTAAGTGGGTAGGAAAGACATCTTCAGAAGCACATGTTATCAGCGCAAAACCTTGGAGGTCTGGGTTATGGAAAAGGGGGGAAAAAAAAAAGGCAGAAAGCTAAGAGACATGGAATGTCAACATAAGTACTTCAACTCACCGGAAAACAAAGCAATTTTAATCTCTAAAAGCTAAGAAGGTAGGAAGCACAGAGAGATAAACACGCTGGGTTATTGGAAAAGCAAACAGCAGTCACGTCGGGAGCCTGGCATTGCAAGCGCTACCTTGCCTGTATCGTTTACAAACGTCAAATGTTCAACTTACGTTGAAAAGGACAGGGAAAAAAATATATATATCAATTTCTGTAGATTTTGGAGAGTTGAAAGCCTTTTGCTTAAGGTGAGCCGGTACTGCCACCCTGCTCAAGTGCAAAGATAAAAGTCTTCAGGAGTCAAAGAGACGCTGTTACCGCCCATCATCCTAATTCCAAGACCTACCTCACAAGCGTTTTACTTCTGCTGCTCTTTGTGCTCAGATCCTAGAAGTTAGATAACCAAGTGCCCTCACACAGAAGCCTATGTGCCCAATAAACCTCTAAAAATAACACAAATGGAATATTAAACGTAGTTTTATGTAACACATCGCAGTCATAGAGCGTATCAGATTCACTATAGGTGTTGGATGCTGCAGGGACCGCTCTCAGCGTTCACGCAGCAGAAGGGGCTCTGTGCCGAGGTGGTGGTGACGGAGGTGCCCTTGGACAGAGGACTCCAGGCTCTGCAGATGGCTCCCTCGGAAGCCAGCACAACTCCATTGCCCTCTGCTTTATCAGAAAGGGAGGAGCCGGAAGCCTAGGTAGATTATGGATAACTGGATCCAACCCTCCAGGCCTCACTCTTTTGGAAATACAAACGTCATTCCAGGGCTAAAGAATAAAAATCGTGTGCGGCTGGGTTGGCTTCAGACCCATTTCACTGGAGATACAGCCCATCAGCCAATGGCATTGGATCTACTTGGAAAAAAAAATAAATAAATAAGTTACCACCAGCAGCCGCTGAAAGGGAGACGCTGTCACTTCCCGGCCGGGGAGGCCTCCCTCGGCGAGCAGCGCTGCTCAGCCCGTGACGCACAAGGCTCTGCAGCGACAGCGCTCGCCACCGGAGCGGGCGGGAGGGCCAGCGCCAAAGCAGCGCTGCCTCCGGCTGCGGAACGAGGCATTTCCTGGCTCCTGGCATCCCCAGCTCTTGTTTAGACACGGTGCGACCGCGCTGGTGGCTCAGCCGAACAAAACGAGCCTTCAGAACAAGCCTCCCTGCCTTAGCACGCAGGAACGAGAGACACTCCTCCACCCACCTCATCCTGTCTCTCCTCCCAAAACAAACCCTAACAACGGGAATCCTTTCTCTGCTCAGCTAACTTGAAAGAAGAAACGGAATTTCCACACAAACGCCAAAGCTTCTGTCAAAGGCAGGAAAGAATGGATAATGTGCTTGGCAAAAGACAAAAAAATCGGCACACTCAAAAGCAACGAAGACACGGAATGCAGACGGGGCTCTCGAGAGGTCATGCTGATCAGTTTGGTTGGTGGAAGAGAGATATTAGGGTGCAATTATGACTAGAAAGGTAATATTTCATGCTTATCCCTGACAAAAGATTTCAAAAAAATCAACAATTCCAAACCATTAAAATCTCTTTCAAACAGAAAATTTTCAGTCACTTGGCTTTGAAGGCACCAGAATGAGTGCTTTGGATTTTTCAAATTCTCCCCAACCCAAACCATTTGGCAACTCCAATTCACCCATTCATGAAAGATTCTGGCCCCAGCAGAACGTCTCTTTGGCAGCAGCCCTCCCGAAGACCCTTCGGCTCCACGCAGACAGCCAATCTGGGATGTCTCCGGGGGAGAAAGGCGGCGAGCGGCTGCTCCCAGAGCCTGCACCTCTCACGGCGGCGACGGATGCATCCCTAAGTATTTCCAGTCACATACCTGCTACACGCCCAGCCAAACTCATCCATCACGCTGCCGCCTCTGCCGACGCAGCCAGGGCCGGGAAGTGCGAGCGCGGCCGTGCCACCCCGCCACGGGGCCTGCGAAGGGCAGGCAGAGGAGGGAGCGCCGCTCCGCTCCTCTGCTGAGGACGAGCTCCGCAGGGAGCACGAGCAATTAGCCCTCGCAATAAGCGTTTCTGGAGCATTTAACGCTTATTAATTCCTCCTGCAAGGCAGGAAGCCTTAGCCTGGTTTTTCCGACTGCGGAGCAGGGAGGGGGACAGCAGTGACATTTCTTACCTATGAACCAAGCCCGAGCTAGGGATCATTTTGACTCTTAAGCGCAGGAAACCCATCCGCTCGTATCGCAGCTGCATGACACCTCCAAAGGCACATGGCAGCCAAGCAGAAAAACCAGTCTTGGACCTGAGTGAGGCCTGATGTCAGTCATTTCCTTGCTTCTCCCTGGATGTAGCAAGGCTCTGTGGACTGTTCCAGAAAGACCTTTCCAAGGTACCCGCTAGCAAAAGGAGCTTGGGAGCCAAAAGAAGTCACGACAAGTTCCTCCCCGCTCTGGGCAAGGTGCCTGGGAGACCAGCACAGAGTCAGTTCTGATTTTCCCACATGCTTTATGTATCTGAAGCAATAACCAGGGCTTAGCGAGCGAGCGGTATCCTCCGTGTTTTCACTTCCCTGGTTGCTTTCCTGGCTTAGAGCTCCACACACAGTCTTTGTGGCACTCAGCATCGCCCAGGATGGCCGCCTCCCCGAGAACGGCACAAACCTGCTGCCGGAGGCGGGGGACACAAAGTTTCACAATTGCCCAAAGCGACCCCAGCTCATCCCCAAGCTCCAAGGGGCAGCCCTGCCCCTTCCCACCCCTCACCCCACCGCTACTGCTGTTAGCCCCACATGTGCTCATTGCTATTTATTTTGCACAGCTCATTGCTATTTATTTTGCAGACACGTCAGTTACCTAACCCTGGCAGGGAAGCGCCGGAGGCGACGGGAAAGGTCCTGCCCTTTGGGCAGCCCCAAAGACTTTTGGCTGCAGCTCCTCAGGCCGCAAAGCTCATCTAAAAACGGGACAGATCCTCCCCAAACTTCTTGTCATCAAGCTGCTGCAGGGAAGCTGGGTCAGAGCTAACCCCTCCACGTGCACACTGGGAAGCTCGCTGTGTTTTTGTATTTTAATTCAATTTTTGGCCAACCCGACTCGCCCCGCCAGCCCCACGCGCACGGCTACCAGGGCCAGGCCTGGCAGAGCAGCTGACGCCTGCGGCAGCAATGAGACCACAAGCCCCCGTGTCCAGGGCG
>NW_010586639.1:1359-22711 GCF_000705375.1 Tinamus guttatus | reverse complement strand
ACGTTCTACTAGACCTGCCATGACGGCATTTTTCCCCACTGTCCCCAACTGGATTCAAGATGCAAAGCAGGAGGAGGAGGAGACAGGCTGGAAAATAGTCCCCAGGCCAAGAGGGGAAGAGACCGCAAGTCAGGGAAAATGCCAGTGTGAAATATCAGAGACCTCCTTCCCTAACGTGGACAAGCTGAGAGCTCACACGCTCTCTCACGCTGAGCAGAGACCGTACAACTGTCCTCAGCTGCACTGTGGCAAGGCCTTTGCTTCTAAGTACAAGCTGTACAGGTAGGTAACGGCTGGTGCCTCTGCAGAGCAGCTCTGCCTGCTCCGGGTGGGGAAAACCCCTCCTGATGGGTTTTCATGTAATTTCTGAGAAGGTGGAGGAGGGGGAATGCCCTTGTTACCCAGCAAAGCAGCCGAGTGCCAGACATTACCATACTTGGCATCTGCGTAAGCCCCTTCTAGAAGGCCTCAGATAACATTTTATCCTGAGCTCAGGATATTTTCTGTATTACTAAGAAGGAAATTGAAGTATAAAGTGAAAAACAACCTGAAAAGCAAGAATAGCACTCAGATTACGTAGGTCCTGCCTTTGTAACCTTAATCACAGGAACATTTCCATGGCAACTATTGCTCTAGCATAAAGAAGTAGAGCTTCCATTTGTGTATTGAAATATACGGTAGAAAAATATATTCTAAGATGATTAGGAATGTGAAGACTGGATGAGCCACGGTTTCATAGATTAAAAGGTATCAAGGCGGGATCAGTCTCAGTGGTAGTCAACAGACATTGCCACAACCTGATGTCTCTCGATGAAATGAGGTGGTCTCACCCGTGGACGAGCATTTCTCGTCATAAACGACCAGGGTTCTCTTTGTCATTTCCCCTTGTGGCAGTTTCAGCAGAGAGAACAGCAGCTCGTAGATGCCTGGAGCGCTCGGGGCAGGGGTGACACGTTCTGGGCAGGGCAGGCACCACTCGGACTCGTGGCTGTTGTGGGACACGTTGTGCTCCCGGGCCTGGGCAGTCCCCACTGCCTGGCTTGGCTGTGCAGCAGCTTTTTAGTCACACTCCAGTTCCAGCTGGGGGTTTGGTGCCCTTAAGTGCAGAGCCCAGTGGAATCTTGAGAAAGCAGCGTGTGTTCTCCAGGGGGCTGGACTCTGGGCTAAACTCTCCCGCTTCCTCCCAAAAGGCACATGGCCACGCACTCTGCCCAGAAGCCTCATCAGTGCATGTACTGCGAGAAGATGTTCCACCGCAAAGACCACCTGCGCAACCACCTGCAGACCCACGACCCCAACAAGGAGGCCCTGCACTGTCCCGAGTGCGGCAAGAACTACAACACGAAGCTGGGCTTCAGGCGGCACCTGGCCATGCACGCGGCCGCCAGCGGCGACCTCAGCTGCAAGGTTTGCCTGCAGACCTTCGAAAGCACCCAGGTCCTGCTGGAGCACCTCAAGGCTCATTCCCGGCGCGCCTCCGGCGGGGCCAAGGAGAAGAAGCACCCGTGCGACCACTGCGACCGGCGCTTCTACACGCGCAAGGACGTGCGGAGACACTTGGTGGTGCACACGGGGCGGAAGGACTTCCTGTGCCAGTACTGCGCCCAGCGGTTCGGACGCAAGGACCACCTCACCCGGCACATGAAGAAGAGCCACTCGCAGGAGCTGCTCAAGATCAAGACGGAGCCTGTGGACATGTTGGGTCTCCTCAGCTGCGGCTCCTCTGTAGCCGTGAAGGAGGAGTTGAGTCCGGTCCTGTGTATGGCATCCAGAGACATGATGGGTGGTAAGAGCTTCCCTGGCATGTTGCCCGTGGGCATGTACGGCACACACCTGCAAACCATGCCCAGCTCAGGGATGCCCCATTCTTTGGTTCCTAACTCTCTTCCCATGGGAATGAGCTATCCTCTGGAGTCTTCTTCTCCCATCTCCTCCCCACCGCAACCTCCTCCAAAGTATCAGCTTGGATCTACCTCATATTTGCCTGAGAAACTACCCAAAGTCGAGGTGGACAGCTTCCTGTCAGACTTCCCTGGCAGCCTGTCTCTCTCAGCTGGTGAGCCTCAGTCCTCTTCGCCTCAGCCGCCCGCTCTGGATGAGGCTCTGCTTTCCAAGAGCCCCGCTAACCTTTCCGAGGCTCTCTGTGCTGCTAACATGGACTTCTCTCATCTTCTCGGCTTCCTCCCCCTAAATCTTCCTCCTTGCAATCCGCCCGTGTCTTCAGGGGGATTGGTCATGGGCTACTCGCAGGGGGAGACACAGCCACTGCTTTCCACTTTGCAACATCAACCTCAAGAAGCTCCTGGAACTGGGGCCTCACTGAACTTTGGTCCCCTTCATTCATTGCCCCCCGTTTTCACCTCCAGCCTGAGCACAACCACACTGCCACGTTTCCACCAGGCATTCCAATAAGCTGAAAAGTAGCACTGGAGAACAGATCTTTCAGCCACCTTTTGTGGAGAGCCTTAAAAACGCACAACTCCTCCTTCCCTCGGGGCGCGAGAGCTCTCCCCGCTGATCCGCACGGGAGGTTTCTGAGCGCTGCAGGGAGCACTTGTAGACTGGAACAGCAGATACCCCCGGGCAAGTCCCAGTCCTGTACAGTGAAAAGATTTCAGCTAATAGACTGGATATATTTTATCTAATTTTTAATCTGTGAATCAAGAGCCACACTTAGCACTGACCTTCCCGGGATGCTGGAGCTGTGTTCCCCTCGGGTAAGGGCCTGACCCTGAGAAGGAGTTGAGACTCTTCCACCTTGGGCTAAGCTTGTGAAGAGTCCAACTTCCATTTCATGCTGTATCACACTGCAATTCTGGCAAAATAATGGAAACCTCCCCACGGAGGAGAGGGAGGAGGAAGGACACGGCTCTGTACGAAGCGTCGGGGAGGAGGCCGCCCTTCCCCGCTACCTCTCGTCCTCTCGCCCAGCGCAGCTAACTCCCCCCGTACCGCCTACTCCACATCAGTGTTAAGGAGCTAGACCGTTTACGCAGCAAATTCAGACACAGCACCTCGTTTTTCTTTACGGAGCCATTAGGTTAAACTCATTACAGTGAACATTGTTTACACAACACAAATCTGTTCCCACCCCTACAAAAATAGGAGGCACCAGAATACACTGGTTTTCTATCTGGTGTGGCTAGAACACTGTTTACACAATGAAGTCAGGTTGCACTGATTTCTTTCTCTTCACTTTCACATTCTTCCCCCATGGGGAAATACACTGCTTTTTTTGGACCGTTTCAGCCCTGCCGCTGTTTTTGGCAGTTTCTTGCATATTCCCTGCCGGGACGAGGAGAGACCCCAGCGCCGCGTCGGGAGCCGCAGCGGAGCGCGAGCTGCCAGGGCTGCTCCTTTGCACCGTGCAGTGAGGTCAGTACCGTTCGGCTAAGCTCAGGAGGTTCATTTTAACCTCCGTTCTAGGCTGATGACATCCAGGAATCAGGAGAAAATAATTGGTGCCAGGTTCACTTACACTTTGCCGCTGTATTTGAAACGTTTTCCCCAACACTAATAGTTCTAACAAAAGCGGAGGGCTTGGACCCGCAGTTGCCTTTTCACTCAAGATTTGGGGCCCCAGGCCTTTCTGTTCTCTCTTTCTCAAGCTTTGCCTCCCGAGCTGAAATTTCTGCCTCCCTCGCTCCCTGGGCCCCCTCTTCAGTTCTCTCGTGGGTTTTAAGGGGTGTTTTACCCACCGAGCGCCGGAGCAGGAGGTGGCCCGAGCTGCTCGTGCCGTTTAGCACCTGCTGAAATTGCTGCCTCCCTTTCCTGGGCACTTGTACTCAAGGCAGTAGCATGGAGGTCAATGTTGCTGTGCCTTCGTGCACGTTTGCGAGCACAGGCACGCAGATACTCATACCTCAGCACAGAGGAATCAGCATAGGCCAATATAAACCAGGAAATCTATCAATATTGTTCTCCATAAATGCAGAAAATGCAAAGTCTACCTCTACTCTGTTATCTCAGCTCCTTCGGTGAAGCCGGAGACCGTCGTCCCTCCTCCCCGCAGCCGCATCCCGTCGGGTTTCCGCGTCCTCCTGCCATGCCGGCGGCCCCGCGGCGCGACGGCCGCTGCGGCTCTTCACGCGCTTGTCCCCCCCTTCCGTTTTACTCGAGAAGTTTATTTTTAATTTAGCTTAGTGATTCTTCCCAGAATGACTATTTAGTGATCCATTGATTCTCCAAAACATAGATCAGTTGTTTTAGGTTAGCCAGCAATGCTGCAAATAATACTTTTGTATCAAAATGTAATATAAGATTTATTTACCTCAACAATATCCTGTGGCAATGAGCTCCCCGAGTTGAATGCAGTACTTCCTTTGCTCCACTTCCAGCGTTGCCTTTCCAAGCCCAACGAGTGCCTTGTTCTCTACACAGGACAGGTAAGCAGGGCACCTCAGCTCGTCTCCTGCTTGCCACCACTGAATACCTCAATCTAGTGCTTTTCTCTTTGCAAAGTAAAGAGCTTCCCCATGTCATCGCGTTTGCCAGCCTTACCCATCTTGAGCTGAGAGATTTCTTTTTTTTTTTTTTGGTGTTTTTGAGAAATAAGTGGTCAGAACCGATCGCTTCCAGCAGATGAAGATGTGTGGGATTTATGCAATGCCATCCTACATCTTTCCCTTCCTTTCCACAACATTCAGCTTTCTCGCGTTGTGCCCGCGTTGTACTCTGACCGGCTGTCACCATTGGAATTTCTTTAGCAGCGGTAGCTAAATGTAGAGCCAGACATCTCTTCCCTCCCAGTAGCCTGTCAAAGAATAAACGGAATTCAGTTCACTACCACTTGCACGTGTGATTTGCTTTCCGCAGCCGTTCTCCCGAGCAGGCTGTGGGCGCAGTCGGGAATTCAAGGATTGCTCCAAGCAGGGCCGGCAGCTCCGCGGGTGCCTGTGGGCACCAGCCCCGAGCCCCACATGGGCCTGGGCTTTGTGGGTGTTTCCCAGCCAGTCTAGAACTAGTGAGACTGCCTCAGTGCCCAGCACCGAGCACTTCACTCGCACAAGAGGTTATTTTGGGTGGTTACTGGAAAGTTTTGGCTAGTTCGTACGAGAACGTTTTGAAGGAGCTGCACCCTTCAGAATCCATTAGGAAATGCGCACTGAACTTCAATAAATTATTATAAAAGGATTATAAATCATCTGAGACAAGTCCTTGCTCATGCAATTGCAGATGAAGGATAATGTTAAACTTATTGTGTTGTGAGAATGATGCTTAACAGTCTGAAAAGCTGTGTATGTTTGTGACACTTGTGCACAAGGCAGCAGCATCCCCTTACGCTTGTTATGGGATGGAAAAAGGAAGTAGTTTTGTCACAGAAGGGGCCTAAAAACACCAAAAATACCTGAAAGAGCAAGGCTTTCTGTCATGAGATGAAGACAGGGGGACCGTAGTGAGCAGTGGGTGAAGGTGACAGCGCTCTTCAAACAGAGACCCAAGGCCCGGGGCCGGTATCTTTTCCCCATCCTCCCAAGACAGGGATTGACCATCCGGAGCCCTCAGCAGGGTCCCGGCGACACCGTCCGTGTGAGCCCTGGCCCGGCCCCCCTCCCAGCCGCGGCCTCCGCTGGGCTCCCCTGCGCTGTGTCCCGCTGCCAGGGCACCTGCGCTTCCCAGGTGGATATCCGGCATTTCCAGGAATCCTTCCTGGTGCCGCCGCGGCCGGTGGTTGCACCCACCTGGAGAGGTCGCAGCTCCCGCCCAGGCGCTTCCAGAGCGGCCTCCTCCGCGCAGCCCTTGGAGCGGCCTCCGCCGAGGCCTCCGGAGCTCCAGGGAGGCCCCTCAGGCAGGAAACCTTCCACGTGGCCACCAAAATCGGGCGCAGGAAGAGCCGCTGCTCTCGCAGTGCTGCTGCATCCCCCCTGACCGAGGCTGTTCAACCAAAGAGGAGGACGGGGCTGCCGGCCGGGCAGGGAGCTCTGGGCAGCCCCGCTCCGGAACCGCTGCTGGAGGAAGAGCCACGGGCGGCTCCGCAGCCGGGCCCGAGTCCCACGGGCGCCGCTCCGGGGAGCGGGGCCGGATGGGGCTCACGCTCAAGGCCAAACCTGGGGTTAAACCTTGCCTTTTTAAAAAAAAAAAAAAAAAATCTAAAAACAAACCTAGCACTTTTACACACAGCAAATAACCTCTTTTAATGAGATACTCGGGGCGGGGGGCTTTATAAGAAGTTTTCTAAACTGTAAAAAACTCAAGTGCCATTAGGAAATACACAGTTCGTCTCTAGGTTTTTTTGCATTGCTTTACAAAATGGAGTTCAAATTGAAAGCATTTTTTACAAAGTTGTTTAATAAAAAGCATTTGAATTATCTGCCCCAAGTGTCTTCTTGCGGGGGGGACACGATTGTTTTAAATAAACGCAGAAGGGAATCAGGGACCCCCTTCCCCACTGCTTCTGCGAGGGAAAGTGGCTGCATTGCCCGGGGTAGCCCCAGGGCCCCCCAGGCCTGGGGAGGGGGCGCAGGGACAGCGCCGCCCCGTTGTCACCTGCCAGTGACGATGCTCCATCCCCGCGTGCTCCGCAAGCCAGAGCGCGCGGTTCTCCTGTGAGAAGGGGCTGCCTGAGCAGCCTCCTCCACAACCCGTGACACGAGAAGCAAAGTGCCACTTGGTTGGTGGCATCTTAATTACAGCACATGGCCATGCCCAGGACATGCCACCCACCGGGAAAGCCAACTGCATCCCTCAGTGACGGCCACTGGGGAAAACGGGTCCGTGGGGACCCCGGGCTGCTTCTAACCGCAGTGACGGGGCAAGGAGCACGCGGGCGCTCAAAACCCGAGGCAGTTATGTGAGAACTCACCAAAGGCGGCTGGAGAGACCCCGGGAGAGCAGGACAACAGGACAATGGCAGATTTATTTACAGTAGGACACAAAGAATACATACATTAATTAAAAATTACAAAGAATACAGAGAAAACACTCCGGGGAGAGAGAGCAATGCTGGAACCCCTCCATGGAGCAGCGAGGAGAGGGGGGGAAAAAAAAAAAATCTCAAGACTGGGAATCAGAACTAGCGGAGGACTCCACAGCACAGCCGGCTCCTGCATCTACGCTCCCTTTTCCATCCCTGATGATTGAATTTTGGCACGATGGGCGGCTGATGGCCTTATGGGGCAAGACCGTATAGACCCGATGCAGAGCAGGACCCGATCCCCATCGGGGACAGCTCCCTGCAGGAAGCAAAGGCCACCAGGAGCCACCTGGGTCCTTCTCAGGCCCGGGGGGCTCTCCCAGACTTGGGTAAAAGGCAGCCCCCAACCCCTGCCACGGGCATCCACCATGGGACGAGCTGCCCACGGCGGCTCCTGGAGACCTTCCTTCTCATATGGGAAAACACAAGAGCAAAAACTCTCCCCTGGAGCTCCAAATCCAGCCAATCTGGGGATGGAGGGAGCCTTCACTGCAACGTGGAACCTTTTTTTACCGGTAAACATCATTCAAGTGACCAAAATAAAACTTGAACCTCATTTAAAAGCAACTTCCCACGTGCCATTTCAGACATCAAGCCATGGAAAAAGAGGAGCCCTGCGGAATAGTCCATAGTAGCTATTCCAGGAATCTTGGACTGTTTGCAAAGAAGGACAAAACACAACCCGTGGGGTGAACGCTCTTTCTGCAGCCTGGAGGTAGAGAACGTGGAGCGGAGGGGAGAGCAGCAGCCTGCGAGGGCGGGTGGTCCCGTCCCCGGGGCTGCGGCGGGTCCTTGGCACGGAGGTGGCACCGCAGGGGGCTGCTCCCCACGGGGCTCTGCGCCATCCCGGGGGGTGCGGGGAGGAAGCCCCCTGCCCCCACACGGCAGCACGGACCATCCCGGCACGGAGCAAGGCCTTGGAGTTACCTTCCAGCCGCGCTGCTCCCACGGGAACGCCGCATCCTGCCGCATCTTCCACCAGAGAGGACATCCCACCTCCCCACAGACGCATCCGGGGCGGCTCACGCTGGCCCAGGGAGGCAGCGATGCAGACGGTTGCCGTTCTCGTGCTCTCAGCGCCCACCTGCGCTTCCCAGGCCCGGAGCGGCACCTCCGTGGAGCTGTGACCAAGCCGGAGCCAGGGCCGGTGCCGCCGGAGCCGCGGGATCCTCCACGCCGCCGCAGTCCAGCTCCCTCTTCCACGCAGACACGGAGGCAGGACAGAAACTCGGCCTGATCCTGCTCTGAAGAGTCTCCCTGAATCCTAGAGCACCCTCGGGGCTGGAAGAAGACATTTTCACAAGCATTTCCACTGCTGTTTCAAATCCATTCATCATCATAAAAAAAAAAAAAAACAACAAAAAAGGGTGTTTGCTTATACAGAGGGACATTTCTCTGCTAAAAAAAAAATCTCAAAATTGGAATAGGATAATAAAGTTAAAATGCAAGGTATCTACAGACCCCTCTTCCCCCCAGAAGTAGCCCAGAATCCATGTAGGCTGTGCCAAAAGGTACATTCCAAAATGAGGAGTTATTTATTTCTCTTGTCACTCTCCCAGTGGGTTTTGTTTCCTTAAAGGAGTGGGGAGAAGATGCCCCTTCGCTCCCAAGAGGACAGGCAGACGGAGGTGTCTCCTTTCTGCTCAATCTGGGCAGCTTCAGTCTATTTTCACGGCCGCGTAGATCTTCCGCACGAACATGTAGGCTGCATAGAAGCCAATGGTGCCCGTGAGGAGCCAGAAGGACAAGACCATGAGGGCGGTGTAGCCAAAGTACAGCAAGGAGGGAATGAACTCCACAATATCCAGCTAAGAGAGAACAGGAGAAAACAAGTGAATACTGGGAAAGAGGAGTTCAGCTCCCCATCTCTCCCACACCACATTCAGCCAGGAAAGCAGAAGGAACCCTCCACGAGAGGGACCTCTTCAGAGGAGGGTTAGGGACAGTCACACTCACAGCTGAGCACAGGCAGGGCCTCCCGTACTCACGGCCTGCTCCTTTCTTGGGGCAGGATTATGAGCCCAGTTGTCTGCTGAGCTGCCCTAAGCTGCACTAGGAGTAGGCAGCCCTGCTCCTTCCTCCTCCAGATCCTCTCCAGATCTCTGGAAGGGCAAAGGCTCTGTACAGCGGGGCTGCCCATACCTTGTTCACGAAGTAGAAGATGGCGTAGATCAGCACATAGAAGGCAGACCCTCCAGACACCAGGAAGGTCCTCCACCACCAGCGGTAATCCTGAGAGGGGAAAAGCCTCAGCATTACCCCACAACTCCTGGGCCTCTGAGCCAGGAAGTTTGAGACCTTGGGAGCATTGTTTGTTTTCCTCCAAAACATCCCCACCTCCAAGCTGTGGTTAACCGCTTTGTTACAGGGGTAGGAACTGAAGTGTTTCCAAGCAAAGAGCATGAAAATTTGTGAGGGAAGCAACGCCAGGCCAGCGTTACAGCACTTGCTCCCCAAGAACAAGGCTCAGCCTCTGGCTTCGCCTTTCCCCTCACACAGAGGTGAAACGAAGCTGCTGCTTCAGGAAGAGACGTGAGCTCAGAGCATCCTGCCCCGAGCAGAGTCTCCGATGTGAAGACCCCACTGCTCAGCTCCGGAGATCCTGAGGAGCTTCAGCTCTCCTGGGCATGCAAAGGAGGCCGCTCCTTTGGCCACATTACGGCCGCTGGGGGCGCAGGGCCACCGGGATGGGACCTGCGGGCGCCCCGGAGGAGCCGGGCCCTGCAGCTCCCGCACGGCAGCGGGGCCGGCTCACCTCGGCGCAGAGCTGGAAGTACACCATGACAATGCTGATCTGCGAGCACGACACCACCAGGATGATGAACACCAGGAAGAGGAAGCCAAAGAGGTAATAGAACTGGTTCTCCCAGATTGCCTGAAAGAGACACAGCAGGACTTTGGCTCCACGCTACTGCAGCTGAACAGGGAATACAAGACTAACTTCTACTAGAGCACCCTAGGAGATATAAGGGCCCCCTTGGCCTCATATAGACAGAGCCTTGGATCAGGCACACTTCACAACACATCTTCAAAAAGAATCGGATTGCAAGGTGCCCCAAGATAGCTACGGGGTAGCTTGTTCATATCCATTTTTTTCCCCTATTGCTGTCCACAGAAAGGTTAAAATGGGTATAACTGCTGGAAAAGTGCCACTGGAATGTTGAGGCTAGGAGCCCTCCTAGACGGGATGTAAGAGTAACCTTTGGTCTTTGCTGCTTCACATAATCCAAGAATGTTCTACAGACGGCTCTGGGACCCCCAGCAGGAACACAGGCCAAAGAGCCCCAGGGCCCAGCGCCCCAGGGCCAACACCAGGAGGCCCCAGGCGGAGCCGTTACCCGCTTCTGCAGGCACAGGAATGTGTCCCCATGCCAAGCAGGTGCCCCCTTCCTTTCCAAACTGGGGTGGCTTGACGTGACAGGTATCCTATTCGGAAAGTAGGTAGGTTTAATGCTTACACTGAAAATGAAGAACAGTTCAATGAACATGGCTCCAAACGGCAGAATACCAGCCATAAGAATCCTAGAGAATGAGAAAAGAAAATCATTAGCAGCACAAAGTAATTGTCTAGCTATTAAGTCACCCGTAATGACACAAGAGCACTCCTACAAGAGCTCTGCAGCTTCAAGATTACTGGAATAAATTTCAGGCAACAAATGGTACTGCTACTCCTATCTTTTGGTGCATGCCACTTCTACACGCAGAGTCGCTGCACTTGTCAGGATTACGGCTGTCCTACTGCGCCCAGCATGGGGAGTCTATCTGCAATTTGCTCGTGTCCAAAGCCCAGCTGAGAGGGGATGGTCACCAGCCTGAAGAGACCGAGGTGGGCAGGGGGTCTCAACTCACCATGTTTCCTAGACACTCATCACTCACCCGACAAATTTATTCATGTACCACCTCTGCTCCGGGATCTGCCTTGGGATCTGGTTGGTCCGTACGGGATTGTCATACGGCTGCTTGCGAAATCCGAAGTAGTAACCCAGGTAGACCAAGGGCAGGGAGATCCCAAACCACATGCACAGCAAGGCCACCATAGTTGGGAAAGGCACCTGGAACCACGCCGAGTGTCACAAGAGAGGCTTCCAGAAAGTTCCCTCACCTGAAATCACTGGCCAGAGCAGCTCTCCAGCTAACCACGGCACTGGCACCCACACTCTCAAAGCTGTCAGGAAAACAAGCAACTCCCTGACGCTGCCGTCACCCTCCTCCCTCTCCAGAGCACTTCCAGGATACAGAGGGTACCTACCGCTCCGGAGGAGTGTTTCCCCCAGATGAAGCAGTTCAGGACAAAGCAGATGCCAAAGACTACACCCGGATACAGAGTAGCTGTCTGCAAGGGCAAACACAAGTTAAGAGAAAATGTCAGACCGCGATGAACCAGATGTTTCTTCTTAATGAGTCCCTTGCCAGGATGAAGCACACATGGAAACAACATCTCTTTCCCATCCTCTGTTTAGTAGTACTGTAAAACTGCTGTGAAGTACATTGGGAAGATCTTTGATAATCATGTTACTATCGTACATGCCCTTGTGTCCTCCCTTTCTGGCCTCAATCCGCACCAAATCTCTGTGATCCAGGCAGGCCGCACCCGGCTATCCAGCAATACACCTGGAGCTTATCCGCAGGTGCCACCCATCTGCAGGGCTGACCAGCCAGCACAGACACCAGGAGACTTACACAGAAAGCTCCCTTCTTCCACCTGTGTCCTTTCAGAGTCCGGTATAAGCGGCCAGCAAAGAATCCACCAAAAACCCTGGATAAAAACAAGCCAAAGCAAAGTTACTTTCCATTCCCTGGGAGAACGTGGCGCTGCGGCGGGCAGCGGGGGACACCTACCCCATGAACATGAAGAGAAAGCAGGCGGTGGTCATCAGCGCACCCCGGCTAGAAGGCGACAGCATCCCCAGCATGGCAACAACTGTGGAAGGTAAAAAGAGCAGAACAGCTCCAGTATCCGTGCAGAGCTGGCACGCGCGCTCCGGGGGCCCTGCTCCGCACGACACCCCGGGCGGCCTGGAATCACTCTGCCGCCAGCACAGATCTCATTTCCCCTGCAGCAAAATATATCAACAGCCGCCAGCAGCAGCCAGACAGAAGGCCCCAGCTTTGATCTCGAGCTACAGAACATGCTCTAGCCTCATTTTTTCCCCCAGAGAATCAAACAGGTGCAGCACAGAGGACAAGGCTCACATCTGCAGCAGCCCCTCGGCCTGCTACCACCCAGCTTCTCCACAAATCACTGTCCTCATAACTTGATAAAATACAAACACAGAAGGCCTTAATTTAGGAAATGGTATCTAGAAACTTAGAAATGCTGAGCACAGGCCTGCAGCCTAGATTGACTCTGCAACAAGAAGCAGGCCTTGACGTGAGCCAAGGCGAGCGTACGCCAAGGCAATGAGAACGTCCCTCTTCCCGTTACAACACCCCAGCTAAGCATGTGCCACTCACAGATGACGATCAGGATCATACAAAAGAGCTGAATCCCAGAACCCAGGAGAGAGCTGAGGATCATAGGATACTGTGGAGGCCTGAAGACATCTCCATGCACAAGTTTCCAACCAGATTCTTCCATGGTATCTTCCTGCAGCAAGAACAGGAAGAGATGTACTCAGATGCAGCCTGCGAGTGCAAATGTGTCCTACCACAGCCAGCCTAACTGGTGAATCCCCTGTAACCAGGTCTTTTAAAGAATTACATCACTCTAGTTAAGAAACCTCTTTCCTCCTAGGCTTTAAGTCTATACAAAGTATAGATTATATATAGAAGGTCTATACAAAGCTTAGGCCTGGGCTGCCAATGTCAAGGCAACCATTTACAAAACTGTCGGCAGTCATTACTTAGGTCAGAAAATGCCCAAATTGGTGATCTGCCACTGTATGCAGAGCACCAAAGGTGTCATGACAGTGCACTGCAGAACTGCCCCTGCCATCCTCAGGGCTAGCAGCAAAACTGGAAAAATGGAAGACAAAATGCATCCAGTTCCTTCAAAGTGGGTCCCTCTTTGGTGCTTCCCTCCCGCCCGGATCCCAGCCCCACAAGTGAACACGTCATACAATGTCATCTTCCTTGTTGTAGTTGGCAATGTCCTTCCGGAGCGTGCGGATGATGATCATGCTGAGGATACCTGAAACACAAGCTGAGTTTGGCTCCGAGGCTCCAGCTGGCCCTCCCGCCAGGTAACTCCACAGCTTGCCCAAACACCTGGCTCTGGGCTGGCCGAGGAAGCCTTCAGCAGGGACAGGAGCAACCCCAGAGGGGACAGAGGCAGCATTCGCATAGGAACAGGGCACTGTGGCCTTCCTGTGCATTCTTCTTAAAAGTGGACATGCAAGATGTGTGTTAACCACATCAGGGATTCCAGCCCTCCCCCAGGTGCCCCAGTCTGGACGGAGAGGCGAGGGACAGTCTGACCCTGCAGGGTGCTGCCCAGACTGGCAGGTTTGACACAGTCTAACACTCCCTTCCTGCCCCTCTGACACTTCCCATCTGGCCACATCCTCCTCAGGCTGCAGCTGAAGCTCACAGCAAATTCCCTGCAGATAAATGGGAGAGGCTTCCTGGTGCCAAACCCCACTCACCTGAAAGGAAAAAGACGACCACGACCGAATTAATGATGGAGAACCAGTGGATCTGCACATCGCTCATGGTCAGGTAGGTGTCCCAGCGGGAAGCCCACTTAATGTCACTTTCCTGAAAGAACAACACTACAGGAGCAGAGGCCCTTCTGGCACCCAGGAGCTGGCCCAGCCCCATGCTGTGTCACACCAGAGCATTTCCCACGCCTCCCTCTGCAGCAGGGCACCCCTGCACGAACCGTCGTGGCCACTTAGGGGTGGGTAGTTGCCAGCCAGCTTGCCCTCGCCCCCTCACCTCCCAGTGCACGGAGTAGGTGAAGAGCATCTGGTTCTCTTTGGAAGGATCTACTTCCTGAGGAGCAGAGCCTGCAGCTTCGGGCAGGGTGCACAGACCCTTCTCATCAGCCTTCAGGTCTATGAGAGAACACAGAGCAGAGGAGGTGACACCTCCCTTGAGCCACACCAGCCCTCCGCACACATCACAGCGCTGCATTTATCCACATGCTCTTCCCAGGCGCTCTGCAGTTACCAAGAACGTTCTTCCAATCAGAAATGGAGTGGCATTAACGAACCATTCAGGAAAGCTATGTGAGAGCCTCTCCTTAACCAGAGGGAGAAAACCTGGAGGCTCTAAAGACAAGGATCTGGATCAGGGAACAAGTGCTCTGCTCCACACAGGACCCAGAGAAACCAGGGCTCTCCAGCAGGGCCCGCTGCCCTGGAGGAGTTGCAGGGGTGATTTTGACATGGGCAAGCTCTCCCTTTGAGATTCCCATTTCATACTGGGTTCACTGAAGTAAGAAGATTAACCCCATAAGTTCATTTTAAGTTTTAATCCCTCTAGAACAACTCCAAACACCTTGGGGGTCTCTGGACTGGCACACCTTCTGCTCTGTCCCAGGGGGACGTGGGCCACGTCCAAACACCTTGGGGGTCTCTGGACTGACACATCTGCTGCTCCATCCCCAGGGGGACGTGGGCCACAATGGCAGCTAGATGCCATGCACACTACAGGATGACAGCACAAAAACAACCCCAATCTCTTGAAATTTATTCATTTCCCATGTGTTGCATTTTAACATATATCCCTATTTTTGGTATTTCCTTACTAAATAGAAAGCTATATTGGTCTTCCAATACAGACTCCCTCATTTCTGTGCCATGAGATCTCCAATGGAAGCAGCAATTACCACCCTCATGTTAGTGGAGTGCAAATCCCAACCCCCCAAGACACTCTCCTCCCCAGTTCTCTTGCCTAAAAATCTCTCACCTTCCACTTTAATGCTTTGGGGTACCACTTCAAAGCGCACAACCCTGTAGGTGGGCTCCTGGTTCTCTTCCACATCCTCTCTGTGGTAGTAAAGGATGAAGGAGAGGTGGTTGTGCAGGTAGAACTAAAATGGATTGACATTAAACAAAAGCATTAGTGTCCCAAGGGAAGAACAGGCAATGTTTAGAAACAACAGCTGGAGAAAACAGTTTCAGCACTGGAAACTGAAGACTCCAACTGCTCCAGACACGATGTGCTACACAGGAAGACCAGGCTCCCTAACGCTTTCCAATGATAAAGAAACAAAGTGGGAGAACAGAGTTGTTGAAAAGGTGACATATCAACCACTGCAAGCACCAGCAACGATGTTTGGGGTCCATTTCTGGCTGGGAGAATACCAGTAAAAAGACACATCTCAACTGTGCTTTCAGTGGAGTCTTCAATGGCAGTAAAATCATAGGGTCAGGATGGAAGCACCTTGGTAGCTACAACCTCAATTTTCCTGGCTGCTTTCTCCTCCAGACAAACAAACAGTACTTGCATCCTGTGAGGACACAGCTGTCCTAGGCCTGTACTTCCAGAAGTCTTATATACATATATATATATATATATTTATACAAGCTCTCACACACAGAGCAGCAATTCTGCCCAGCCACATTAAGCTGCTCCATGCACAAGAACTGCAGCTGTTCAGCCAAACAGCTCATCCACAGGGCACACAGCCACTGAACAGAGGCAGCAACAGCCATGCTGATTTTTCACTTGCAAATTTAGGCATCTTCCCCAAGATATTTACAAGCAAAAAAAAATGTTCCATTTTGTACGATTTGCACGTCTCTATTTTCTTCCTAATATCACATACCTTCATAAAACCCCCTTGATTGCAATCCCAGCCCTGATGCTCTTTGGTAACTTCTAACTTCATCTGACAGACACCCAGAGCTCCTCAAGGCACCCCTTAGTCAGCAGCTGGATTCTCTACCTTGTTACCGTCCATAAACCCCAGTCTGTATCCATGCTCGAACTGCACATCCTTCTCCTTCTTCTTTTCCTCTTCCTCACGACTTGAATAAAACTCCAGCCGTGTTGCCACAGGGAGGTTATCAGCAATGCTGAAATCACAGATTTCAGATCAAATTTGTCCACAACACAGAATCCCACTGACACAACCCCGTGCTCGAGATGACTCACAGATGGACATAGTAATCTTCCCTGATTCGCTCGGCGATCAGCTTGCTCTGCTCCACTGTCAGAGTAACTGGCTTATTGGGAAAGTTGCACAGAACCTCACATTTCTTCTCCACACTCATGGAAACCTGGAAAGGCGTATTTACAATCCGATCTCCCCGGAGAACCTCACCTAGAAAACAGGAAAATAAGGGCAGGGTTGAGGGCTGCTGGGCTTCTCGCCACTCATCCTGCCACAGGGTTTTTAGTCATACAGAGCACTGCAGTGTGGAGAGCAACTCTCCTGTGTTGCTATGGACGTCAGCTGGGTGGAAAAAAACACAGGGTATTTTGGTTCTGTTATTTGTCTGACATACCAAGCACTGCTTATGAAATTAGCTACAGATACTCCATCGAAAGGTGCTTCTGCATTCTCATACATGGATATTCTAGTTTGCAAGCAGCCATCATTTAACAAATTAGAGCAGGCTCTCCTCAGGCAGTTTATTAGAGGTGAGACTTACTTTCACTTAAGGAAAAATTTCTTAAGAGTGAGGGTGACAGAGCACTGGAACAGGTTACCAAGAGAGGTTGTGGAATCTCCTTCCATGGAGATCTTCAAAACCCGCTTGGACACAGCCCTGTGCCACGTGCTCTAGGTGACCCTGCGTGTGCAGGGGGGTTGGACTAGATGACCTCTAGGTCCCTTCCAACCTTCAGCATTCTGTGATTCTACGACATTTGCAATTACTTCTCCTCCTGTAAACAAACCCTCACGTAGCTTGTAAGCGGCAGCCCGTTAAGCGCGGGGGCTGCCGCTCCGCAGATACTCACCAAGATTCTCCGCCTTGTACGTGATCTTGGTGGGCTGGCAGAAGGGCAGCGAGTAGTACTCGTACGGGAGCTGCGTGCGGGAACTGGTGAGCTTCACAGCCTGCCGAGAGCAGAAGAAACACAGAACGATTATCTGCGTGAAAGAGCTCGGGTGATTTCATACCCTCGGAAGCTCACACGGAAACAATCCCCATAAAGTTCACTCGTGGAAGCAGCAAGAGAGGAGATAATCCTGGGAGAGCTCCTGTTTTCTTCATTTTCGCATAGTTTCTAGCTGTACGTTCTCTGCATTCTGATTTGCTAGCAATTCCTTTATTAATAAGGAAATACCTGTAGAAGAGCATGGTGAATTGGTTTCACCAATTTACAACCCAATGAAATCCTGCAAATCAAAGGGCCTGAGAGATTCGAGAGCCTCATTCCACATAAGATTGCAGTTATAGTCTCAAAAATGTCACACTGGACCTAAAGGTCTGACCTCCACTGATATGAAAAACCGAGCAGCCTTCATCGCTGGAAAGAAAGCCAGGGCACCATCACACCGGAAAAACAACGGACAGTGGCAAAACCCAAACGTTTTGGGAGAGTAACCACAAATCACACAGCCCAAGAGAAGTGCAGACATTCCACATGCAGCCTAGGCCACAGTTGCTCAGGAAAGCCACAGTATTTTGTACCGTGGCCAAGCTCATTTATTGGAAGAGTGCTGGCAAACTCACCAACTTCTTATCCACAGAAAAAACATTTGGCTCGTGAAATGCCTTTGCAAACAGCCATTTCAATGGCCCTTTCCCCAAGGAACCCTACTGTAGCCACAGGCCAGTCTCACTTGCTTAAAAATAGCTTAGGTCTGGCAGCCTGCGGCCAGAGAGCGAGTTGTGCTGCGCTCCACGCAGGGACAGCAACCTCAGCACCCCTGAGGGTGCCAGCCGTGCCGAGACACAGGCCACATCTGTAGAAAAACAGATGAAAAGGGCCATAAACTGCTGATGCCTGGAAACGAAGCCCGGCCTCGGCCTGCCCGGGAGCAGCAGTCCCATGAGTCGCTGCCAGGAAGGGCTTTTCCGCAGCCGGGGCTGTCAGACCTGCAATGCTCCAGGACAAATGCCGGCACCTGGGCTGGATTATCGTGGATTTCACATGACTTGGAGACACAGCACATGGAAATCAGGTAAAGAGAAAATTGTCAAGGCCAATTCAAACCCCTTACTTCAGCCTACAGACTCAGTCTCCATCAACACTTTGAGAGTCAGTATAATACCAGAGAAAATCCCTGACAAAATTCACTTCAAAACCAGAATGAGAAAAAAAAGGCGGCTGTTTTGCCCAGTAGAGCAATACCTTGAGGACTTTGGTGCAGCT
Organism: Tinamus guttatus; assembly: GCF_000705375.1. Next base: position 4,584 of record NW_010586639.1, on the reverse strand, counting down.
GCTGAAGGAGCTTGGAAGAAATGGGGAGAAAGAAAGAGTCAAGATGGCAATAGTAGGGCATAGTGATGACAGCAACTACTTGAAGGCCCCTTTTCCCCCAACACAAATGTTATGAAAAGGAAAATATCTGCCCCAAATTTTAATAATCAGTTCCCAGTTTGGCTTGACAGACCCACTTAGCTGCTATGACAAACAAGAAAAACAAAACAAACCGGCAGCTCCAACTAAGTCCACCCTACCTTAATTTCCACGGGATCATTCCGGTGGAAGTTGATAGGAGCCACACCGGGTACGTAGAAAGAGCCTGTACCGTGAAGCAGCGGCAGCAAAACCAGCAAGTACCTTAGCCTTTCCTACGGGAACGAAGAGAGGAGTGATGTTACAGGGCAGCAGCTAGGAACATTGGAACAGTATCAGAGCTGGCAGCAACAGAACGGCTTCCCCGGGCGGCGAGGAGGGCCGTGCTGGAGCCATCAGCAAAGCGAACTGCGCCGCGGCACTCCGGTCTGTCTGCTCCTCGTTAGCTGTTTTTGCATAACTGGGAAAGTTTTGTGCTTGTTCAGGTGTGAGAAGGAGGAGCTCAATATTTGTAGCTTGCTTCACTTACCAGGCCATCATCTGACTTTACTACTCCCGTCCAGCAAAGCCCTCGTGAAGAACAGCGTAACGCCAGGGATTATGAGTGAACAGGGCATTGGCCTCGGCACCAGGCCCTGCGGAAGTCACCCCGGGCGGGTGACAGGCTGCTGTTCACACACATCCCCAGGGCAGTAGTTCTACAGGGATGGTCTGACACTGCCCAGCTCATGGCACCCAGCGGGGCTGCTTGCACGGGCCCTCCTTCCAAGCCCACAGGCTTCTCCCCCATGCAGGGCTCAACACAGGGAGAAAATAATCATAATAACAATAAAAAGAAAGAAAGAGTCACCCCCTTCTCAGAGGGTGGGGAGAGGGGTCGGTTAGCAAGCTGATTCAGTTCAGCACAGGATCCTGCAAGAACCAGACACAGCCTAACACGGGTGGCAGCGAAGCTCTTAACCAACCCTGACATTTCACTGGTCTGTGCCGCTACCCCACCAACCCCACGCAGCGCGTACAAGAGCAGAAAGGCCCTGAAATAAAAAATAAGCTTTATAGAACATTCGATAGCAGCAGAATGGCTGGATTAGAATATCAACTCCTGTTCAATCTCTGCATCACTAAGACTCAGCCCACCCTGAAATTGTCGCGTGTAAATGCGACATTTAACTCAGGTTGGAAAACTCAGTGGCCTCCGAGCGGCGAGGGGACGGGAGTGGGGAGCGGAGGAGCCGCCAGCCCCAGCGCGGCAGAGGGAGCTTTACGTGTCCCTAAACCAGCAACCCAGCACGGACCAAGACCAGGTTAGCAATGCACCTGCCATGTGGTAACACTAAATTACCAGACACACGTTTTCCTGCTTACAAGAGGGCTCTCCAGACCTAGTCCAAATACTGCTTAATGCGATTGCAGCGGACAGAAAACTTACGCGGAAAGTAGCCAGAAAGTCTAACAACAGAACAAAATTAAAATACCTTTAAAATATCTTCTAAATCACTTGGACTTAAACACCGATGCAGGCTAACAAAGGAGGTTCCTGCTCCCTGCACCTGCACACTAAGCCCTTCCCTCTCTCCTCCTGTAAAAGACGGTTTTATGGCTCTGGGTGAGGACAGAGCCTCTGGGGCAGGCGCAGTGCGGACCCGGCGTCCCCTCCTGCGCCCGGCTGCTCCCTGCAGCCACGAGCTCGCTTTCCCCGTCAGCGAAGGGGCAGAAACGCAGAACACGTCATCATTTCCCAAAGCCACACACAGGAGCAGCCCTGCCCCGGAGCAAATCCCTGCCCTGAGCGAGCTCCACAGAGGCAGCACCCGGAAAATGGAGTCTTTGCTGATGGCTTCGGCAGGGGACAGGCTCTTCACACACAGATGCTGATGACTCCAAGAGCACCAGGCAACACAAAGGACCAGAGGGTGCTGGGGAGGGCAGCGCTAGGAAGCAGGCGCTTGTTCTCCGGAAACGGGAGCCAGCTACGCGGCAGGCAAGGGGAGCCTCGGAAGCAAAGCGGGAAGGGATCGTCCAGAACAGGCTCCGGAGCAGCAGCCGTTGGACCCGCGGCTCAGCAGGGTCTCTCAGGGGTCAGGCCGGGGCCTCGGCTGCGGGGAGCTTTCACCGACACGGACACACTTCATCTTCCCCACACGAAGAAATGGGCTAAGCAAGGATGACGTGGGCACAGGCCAGGGCTACCGGCCCTTGTGAGGTGCCTTTGGGTGGCCATGCTGCAGACCGCAGGACGGGGCTTCGCCCGAGGCAAGCGCAGAGCTCCGGCACTAAGACGGCAAGGGAGACCGCCCCGAACCAACAACGCACCCCAAAACACAGCAGGGACCACTCGGGTGACAGCCCCGCACCCACGGCCCCAGGGAACCATGCGCTGAAGTGACAGGATAAATGGACACGGCTGTGAATGAGGAAGAGCAGACAGGAGCACAAACCCACCAGCAAACACCCCTTTCCCAGAGCAGGGGCCAGCTCATGGCACGGAGCCCCCAGCTGCTCCCGCTTGCCCTGCCCGGGGGCTCAGCCAAGGGCACCGGGACCAGCTCCGGGCACCCCAGCACGAGCAGCGTGTCCAGGATGACACCAAGGAGCCTCCAGTCGGCAGCGCTGGAAACGATCTGCACACAACGCAGCAGGGCTGCCGCTTTTTGTATGTTCCAAAATATAAACTTAGGAAGACAATAAAATATTTACTCAAAGGAAGCAGGAAAATAAGCAAGGACGACAAGTACCAGACAATTTCCCACCTCTTTTCTGCGGAGGAGGGAAAGGTGCAGATCAAACAGCAAAACTTCGTGCTTCAAAGGCATTTGGGAAGAGGGGCAGGGAAAACATGACCTACACGTGGCAGTTAACCTGAGCAGGCTCACGGGGATCTGACATCTCGGCGCTGTCATCGAGTCTTTTTAATGAAGTGTCAAGCAGCCTTTTAACGAGAGTCTTTTTAATGAGAATGGGAAGAAAGGCTCAAGCCTAGAACTCGGGTGAAGAAACAACCCCCCACCCCTGCGGCGGGGCGCCCCAAAGCTCCTTCCCGTGCACACCATTTCCTGGGTGCTGGGTGGCACCTGCAGGACACGTGCAGCGCTGGGGCCACCCGCTCGTCGCCCCGGCCGCGCTGCCAGCCTGCCGCCTCAGGCTGCT
>NW_010586638.1:6869-23562 GCF_000705375.1 Tinamus guttatus | reverse complement strand
TGCCCTCCAGCTGCTTTCTGAGACAGGCCCTGCTTGATGCCCTCTGGGCTCCCTCTCTGGACCTGTGGGCTGTGTGGGACCTGCTGTGGCATGTGTGATCACACCTTGGGGATGTGGCCAGCACTTGGTGTGGGGCTGGCACTGACCGTGGGGCTGGCGTTGGGTCCTCACTAACACAGGCCGCCCAGGCCCTTGGCTCCTGTGCACAGGGTGTCGCAGGCAGGGGACAGCTCTTGTTAGCAAATACCGAGCATTCCCCGCAGCGTTCCCAAGCAGCCGGCTGTGTGGATCCATCCGTAGCGTGAGCAGGCCGGTTTGGGGCTGGGAAACCTCGTTCTGGCAGCAGCCCCTCATGTGTGTGCACGCGTGGGGGCTTGTGCGCCCAGGGGGGGAGCCGTTTAGCCCCCCCGGCAGGCGGAGCGAGGCCCCGCGCCCCGGAGCCCCCGGCAGGAGCAGGAGCAGGAGCAGGAGCCGTCCCGGCCGCGCGGAGGGACGGCTGCCGCAGCACCGCGTCGCGACGCCGCAGCCTCGCGCTAAAGGTATTCTTCCTTTTCCCTCCTTTGCCTCTGTTTTTTTTTCTGTTTGTTTTCAACTAGGACCCCTACTATGGCTGGTGGCCTATTTTCTATTGACAGAAACTACTTTGAAGAGATAGGAAGTTACGATGCAGGAATGGATATCTGGGGTGGCGAGAATCTTGAAATGTCTTTTAGGGTAATGGCTGTTTTCCTTCATTTTCTGTCAACCAACACAGTTATGCTGTAACACAGTTGTGCCTACTATGTACACAGGGCCCTTTCTTTATAGCTAACATGCAAGTTGTCGCTTAATTCAAATCCTCCAGGTGCTCGGGGATGCCTCCCTGTAGCATTTTGGTCACTTTTTATTGCATGAAAAAATCATTTCTGCTTGGAATTTTTTACACTGCATTTTAATGTAATACATATTTTGGCAATTTATCTTTGCATTAAAAGAAGGCTTTCCCTGACACTTAGGGTTTGTGCTAACAAATGCTAACTGTCATAAGTAAAGTATAAATGTGTATAGTATAAACGATCCAAAATTGTGTTTTAAAAGAAGCTTTCAAAATTATGTCATCGTGAATTTGCAAGTTCTGCCTGGAATTGTTATTCTTTTTCATGTACGAGAGTCAGGCTCTCCAAGGAGCTTCGCATCCTGCAGAAAGTGCCGCTATTTCTGTCAGTGAGAGGTATTTTCCTGGGCCAATAATAAAACCTCTTTGAGGGAAAGGAATTTATTCATTAAATGTCTTTTGGGCACAAATTGAAATTGGAAAAATTAGCTTAACCCTAATTATTAGAAAGGCTGTTGAAAATGACATTAAACATCTCTGAAGTATCACAATTTTTGCATGTTTAGTAAGTACACAAAGTAGAACCTGGTGTAGCTATCCGTTCCTATACAACCTTATGGTTATATCCTTCTTTTCTTTCTTTTTTTTTTTTCTCTTTTGTTTTCAGGGTTGGGGTTGGTGACCTATTTTCTATTGGCAAAAACTACTTTGAAGATGTCAAGCAGACATATCTAGAGGAAATGACCTGAGAATTTGGAAGGATTTTCATGCCATTTTCTGTAAACTATGCCTCATCCAGCCATCCAGAAAAGCAGAAGGGTAGAGAGACCTTTCCTGAGTGCTCATGTTTTAAATGAGGCGCTGCCTCCGCGGAGCCCGGCCCGCTCGTTCCTTTGGGAAGGCCCCGTGCTCGTTGCCGGAGAGGCCAATGTGCTTTGGCTTTTCCAGAAAAAATGCTGGGTCTTCCTCATAAGCAGTTGATTCTAAAACCCAACCCTAACGCAGGGCACAAGCAAAGGGGGTTTTATTCAGGGCACGTAGTGGAGAATATAGAGGCTTTTCTTTTATTGACTCCTATTGGCAGTGGCTATATTTTTGAAAAATAGATGCTGTAGCAGCAATAATTCCTAATCATGAAGGCCCTTGTGTGAAAGGCTTTTGTTTCCTTAGCTGACCATTGCTCAAGTAACGATTCTGTCATTCTGTTAATCCATGCATATGCTATTTGCTATTGCTGATGTTGGGTTTTCTCAGATCTACCTCAGCAAAACAATAGAATTATTGCAATAATACTGTGCAAAGTCATGTGATAGTGAAATAATCCAGGATATAGGTGACCCTTTATATTAAATAGTGCTTGCTTGACTGCTCTTGAAACGCAGAAGTTGTTAGGAGTCAAGGCTGCCGCTCGCAGTTTCTAAAGCAAAAGGCATGTTAAGCATCAAGGAAACGTTATGATCAGGATAGCAGTGGTAGATAAGGGCGTTTTTTTTACAGTCTCCGAAAATCCACATCAATTGTTCAGCCTTTAGTCAGGCTAAAGAGCATCAGGGAGCAGTCAAATTCGTTGGCAATCATCTTATGAGCATGCAGCTTGCACGGAGCCAGAGCTCGGCCTCACGCAGCGTCGGAAGCTCTTCTTCCTTTTTTTTTTTTAATACAAAGTTTGTCCGAAATAGGTGTTTTACAGCAATTGCTGTAAAACTCTTTGCTTTTTAACCATACCAGAAAATTACCTTAGGAGACATTCAAAAGCCTTAAACTTTTTAGAGTTCTTCAGGTGTTTTTCATCTTCTGTTTAAGTCTCTAAGTGCTTTTTCCACAATCAGAGAGCTCCCAGAGCACTTAGTGTTGCGGAAGGAGCTCGCGTGGGACAGGGCATTGAATATAATCTGTCAATCAGAAATAAAATTTGTTTTTTAGGAGAACAGACGAGATGGGGCTACAGGAAGCGGCGTGTCCTCTAGCAGGAGCGTGGTGCTGCTCAGTGCCCTTGTGCAGCTGATGCTGCATGCCCGCGTGTCCCTGTATCCTCCTCGTTAGCACGGGATACTGAGGTGTCCTTTGGGGTCCTGAAATTGGTTTTGACCATTGAAAAATTGAAGTGCAGCAGCTACTGGTGCCCTCCGTGCTCCCTGCTGCCCTGCAGAACAGCAGGGACGAAGCCTTCCCAAGCGCACGTAGGACTGCTAGGTTTTTAATAGCAAATTCTTAGCTTGACTTTATTGGTCTCAATTTCCAGCTGCAAGATTGTAGGTGTAATAGAGCATTTAAAAATGCCGGAGGAAACATTTCTAGCATGAGCACTGAATTGCATGCCTAGAAAGAGCAGCGCAGCCTGTGCTTGGGCAGCTGTAGCCAGCCCTGAACAAGCTGGCAAGGCTGCAGGCACACAGGGTTTATTTCAGAACCATGTCATGACATTGAAAGTGATGCTGGCTGTTTCTGAGCAGAATTTTGGCTATATAAATCTCTAATCAGCTCCCAAATGCACAAATTGAAAGTCTACCTGTTTTTCAATACTCTTTAGATGTTTGACTGTATTGATTGAATTTGAGAGCACAGTTTGCTTGCAAAAATGTACTTAGAATAGGTTTGTATGCTTAAATTTAAGGCATACATTTTCCCCTTTCTTTGAACTGGGTTTTCTTATATGTAAAAATTTTCATAGAGGAAATTATTCAAGATACAGCACTTAATTTCATTATAGACATCTTTTATGCTGATGTTAGAGCTTTCAGGGCTTTTTTTCCTAAATTTTACTTAGGCATTGCTGGATAACAGCCAGGAAGTGTAACTTAGTGATTGCAGGGATCTTGGGGGATTTCTGCTGCAGCTCTAGCCTGTGCTTGTTACACGTGAGGGCTGTTTAATCCAGTAGCAGCATCAATATGCACACTCAGAAGAAAAAAACCTTCTATGTATAGGGATGTTTATTTTTTAAAATGAAGTACATAAAATTAACATACAAAACAATTGCTTTTTGCTGTATCTCTTCAACCTAAGGTTCCAGTTTTGGTTTAAGCTAAGAGTTTGGAACGCAGTGTGTTTCATTTGCAGTTGGCTTTGCTTCTGTTTGCCCTGGAAGGAGCTTGCATGGAGGTGAAACCCCGGAACGGGGCAGCGGGCAGTAAGGCAGGAGTGTCCTCGCCAGCGCTCCGCGTTGTAGAGGTTGACTCGTGGAGGGACAGCAGGGCCCACGCGCCAAATCCGGCTGCTTCCCCCAGCCGCCGGCTCCAGGTATCCATGGAAACTGCTGGGCACCGGGATGCAGCGCCCGGGATGCAGGATGCAGCGCCCGGGGATGCAGCGCACGCAGGACCGGGCTGGCAGTGGAGCAGGAAGTGTGGGGAGAAGTGGGGCTGGATTGCGGGGTCATTTTCCACAGGCCAGGTGCGCGCCTGGCCTGGAGCGCACGGACAAGGTTTCCAGCTGGCAGGCGCCGAGTTTTGCAGGAACTGGCTTGGACTCTGTTCAGGAATGATGGAAAGGGGGACGATTGCACCAGTGGGGAGGCAGAGCCACTGCTCGTAGGTGTGATTAATGTCTGCACTTCAAAAGGAACACGTTGTGTGGGTACATGGCGGGGTGGTTGTCACCCCAGGGAGGCCGTGTCTGAGCACAAGTTTTGAAGGGATTAGTGTTTGTAAGCAGGAAGATAAATGGAAGTGGGTTATAAGCTGGCATGGGTGTGCAGAAGGTAAAGAATGAAATGCTGGGTTGCAGAGCTCGTTCTGCAGACCGGGGAAATGTGGCAGGGCTCCTGAAGCTGTCCCTCACCAGGACATCACAGGGAAGGACACGCTGGAATCGTCTCCGGGATCAGGAGCCCATGGAGATCGGTACGAGCCGGGCGGGTGGAACATGGCTAGTGCTGGAGGAGACAGGCAGCTATTGCTCCTTAACAGGGAATTTACAGCCCGGAGCTGTCACCGAGTGTCCCCTCACAGGAGGTGGGGAGTAAGCAGCTAGAAGGTGCTGACATGGAAGGTCTCAGCAGTGCAGGGAAGGGTTTGGAGCATCTGGGTGAACTGGGGGATTTGAGCAGCACTCGTAGGGTGATGGATCAGCAGAGCAGAATGAGAGGTCGGAGAGCAAGGAACGAGTGATGGGGACATCGGTGTAGGGCAAGAGCTGGGACGGCTGCAGGAGAGGAGGGCCTGGGTTTCTGGAGATTTACATTTGCTGGCCCTGGGAGCCAAAAGAGGGGCAGAGAACTACCAGGGTGGGGGGTTTTGCCCCCCAAGTGGAAGCTAGCAGAGCTTTGATTGCTTGATTTAATACTGAGATTTTGAAAATACCTGCTTTTTGTGAATGCATTTAGGTAGGAGGAAAAGGGATGAACAGCAGGGGAGAAGAGAGGGAATATACCTTCAGTCTTAACGACTGTCATGTGGCAGTAACTCCTTTACGAGTAATCTGGATTAGAGGTGACAATCTGGGGCGCTCTGTGGGGGGAGGCGCGAGGGGCCCCCCGGCTTTGCTGAGGTTCCCGGGAGAGGTAGCTGGGATAGCCCGGAGCACCCTCATGAAGCATCAGCCATAAAGTCATTGCTGCGCTTAAAAAATCCAGGCATGCTGGAGAAAACATAGGATATAATTCCTTGAAAGGATCAAGGCATTTGCTTCCAAAGAAATTTTGCTGGAATACAAAAAAATGCAATGAGTGCTAAAAGGAGAAAAGACTGGAATGAAATTTAATAGCAAATTCTGCTGCCTCTGTGACTTACCTGGAGCAGCTGCAGGGTCCGGATAAGCTAGTGCTGAACGCTGAACGTCTGGATTGAGAGGCTGGGACACGTTTCCTGTTCCGCGCCCCGCGCGCCCCGGGGGCCCCGCCCTGCCCCGAGCGGCTGGTTGTGGCCGGTGCCGGCTCTGCTCGTCCCAGCAGAGCGCATCACTTGGCACGCTAATGAGTTATATAAAGGGGTTTATCCCTCATTAAATAAAGTGTGCATTGAGTTACTATGGCAACAGGTGCGTGTGTTCCAAGGAGCTGTACTTAAAGCGGTGTCCCTGTTCTCAGGTGTCTGGTAGCAGATGGTTCCTCGGCCGTGTTTGCTGTTGGGGCGGTGTGCTGTGTGCGCTAGTCCTGCCGCCCACGGGAAAGGGCGGGATGAGCCTCAGGGAGGAGTTGGAGGGATGAATCCCAGAGCCGGCCGCTGTCCAGCGGAACAGCAGAGCCCGGGGGATCCCATGGGAGCCCATCCCCGTCCCGTCGCGCAGAGCAGGGCGCAGCGCCGGTGCCGCTCCGGGCCGGCGCAGTGGGGCCTCGGCACACCCCGAACGCGGTGCCCCGCGGTGGGTGGCGCGGAGGGGCCACCGGGGTCTGCAGCAGCCGATGCTGCGTGGGCTGAGCACAGGGATACGTTCCTGGACACTTGCCTTAAAATTCATGGCATTTGGTGCGGATCGCTGGGAGCGAGTGACGTAGCTGTCCTCCCCGGCGTTTCCAGAGGCAGTCCTGGAAAGGGGGATGAAGGCACCATCCCGAGCCCAGGCAGGGCAGGAGCTGCTGTGTATCCTGGCCAGACTGCAGGGATCTAGCAAAACAATCTCACTGCTGCTTCATTAAACAGCAGGATGGCAAAATTTGGGATTATAAAATTGCTTATACTAACACAGTTATACTGAAGGCACTGGGCTGACTTGGAGCAGAGCTTTTTCTCCAGTAGTGTCGAGGGAGAATTTGCACCTGGGAAAAGTTCTTCGAACTCCCTTCTTTGTGTAAAACTTCTTTTTATAGTAGACCATGCCACTCACCTGGCGTATGAGCCAGCGAGCAAAGATTTTGCATTTGTGTTTCATTTCCGTAGCTCTGTGGTGTTCAAGGTTTCTGTGCTGCTTCCTCTGCATCTATTTCTATCTGTAGTATTAACTGAGGTCTGCGGCACCTTGCTCAGAATGGCCCTAAACCTGCTACTGATTTAAAAAAAGAAAAAAAAAAGAAAAGAAAAAAATGCACTCTATTTTTTAAATATTATGAATTCGTGAAAATTTCAAATACATGGGTAGCATCAGTATCACTTGTAACAGTCTGTTACAGGGCTACATCTTTCTAAAATTGTGGAGGAAAATGTAGCTGTGTATGTTTATGTCATAAGGCCACATAGCCAAGTATACCGTTCACACAAGCTTTCATACTGCAATTAAAGCCTGTGAACTTACCTTTATCATCAGCTATTTACAGTTTGCCTTAAGCTTTTGCTTGGCATTCCCTGTTGGCTTTTGACCCGGGGAAGCAAAGCAGGAGATCCCTGCTAATGAGCAGTGAGACAGAGCCCCTCCTGCGCGTCTCGGCCGTCCCGGCCGCGCTCAGCGCCTCCCCCGTGCTCTCCCTGCAGGTCTGGCAGTGCGGGGGCTCCCTGGAGATCGTGACGTGCTCGCACGTGGGCCACGTGTTCCGCAAGGCCACGCCGTACACCTTCCCCGGCGGCACCGGCCACGTCATCAACAAGAACAACCGCAGGCTCGCCGAGGTCTGGATGGACGAGTTTAAAGACTTCTTCTATATCATATCCCCAGGTAATCATTTATTTTCTGGTCATAATTATATGTAAAGCTATTTAGTCTAAGAAACAGAATTTGGCCAGGTTGCCCCTTCCTTGTTCTGCGCCTTGAAGGTCCCTTCAGAAGATGCTGGTGAGTGGGACAGCGGAATTGCTCTGGGTCACAGCCTGAAGAGCCAAGGTCTTGTAGGGCAGAGGAATCCCAGTGCCATGGAGCACCTTTCCCAACTTCTTCTGTCTTGCCTTTGCTAGGTATCAGTCCTGAATGAAAATACTGTGTTTTAAATACTTTTCCTTCCTTGTGATGGTTTTCTTTTACGTTTCAGTACAGCACACGTAGCATGTACAAAAACTATACACTTGCATGTGATAAGAGATGTTATTTCTGCTGTTACACATTGTTAAGGCTTGTACATTGTGGGTAGATATTTTCATGCAGTAACTTAATGCAGCTGTACTAGGATTTGGGATGCTTCCATCCAGAGGAGATTGTGTCATCCGAATTAGTGAGTGAAGCGGTGTAGATGCAATAATTTGGGAGTCAGATATGAAGGTTTTACTCGAGCCTGCGCCACTCCAAGCTGTGCCTCGGAGAAGGACGCGTCATCCTGGTCATCCTGCCCGGCTCCGTACGCAACCTCGTGCCCGCAGCGGTCACCATCGCTCTGGTTTGTATGAAGAGGGAACACGTGAAGCTCTATAACATCTTACTTTGACTTTTCTCTTTTACTTAAGCATTAGTTTACTTCATGCAGCTCTTGAATAATTCTTTGGAATAGTTATAACCATGCTGAAGGCTCTGAGATCATGGTATCCATGTTCTTATTTTTGTCATTGAAAATTCATCTGCTCAATAAATAAACTTGGAATAAATCAGTTTTGATCAAATTTAGTGATTCAAATGAAGCCTTTTTATTTTCTGGATTAAAGACAAGAATTAAAGACTTAAACCTGTGACCATGAACAAAAAAAATGAGTGTCTAACTGTGAGCTGACTCACTGGGGAAGACTGTTTTGCACCTGTAGATCAAATAATCTCTTAGTTGGTCTTAAAAACCATCTGTATGATCTGAGTCTTTTTTTCAGTGCACCAGCACAAGTAACTTTATTTGGCTGGAATAAATGAAAAAATAAAGAAATACACTTTAGAAAACTATTTCCATTTTAAAAGTATTTGTAGAAGATGGCAAATCATTGAGCAGTTGTTTTACTAACACTTTAAAATTATGCAGTAAATGAAAACTAAATCATTTCCATTTAGACCCAGAACATACAAAGGCTTCACGTATGAAAGCCCATTATTTTTCATGGTATTTATAAATTATTATTTAAAATGCTAGTGGGAGTTGGTAGTCATACATTATGTAAGCTGTTGTCCTCACTTTAGTGTGTGCTCTTGGCTAATCTTCCCTGTTTTCCACCTGTGTATTTTTTTTTCAACTTGAATTCCGTAGCAACAGCACCTGTGAGTGCCAATTTTCACAGTCCCCAGGGATTAAAATCCAGACCCTGTCATTATCTGCATGTGTTTTGCAGCACAATTTCCTAGTGTTTTAGCTGAGCTCACGCAGCTGGAAAACCTCCTTGTTGCCACCAGCTCTTTTGTGGCTTCGTTTTTCTAGGAGTTGAGGGTTTCTGGGGTTGACACCCCGGGCGCCTGTGGACGGCTGCTCCGCGCGGTGCAGAATGCACTGGAACTGTTAGCATAACTGGTTGGTATTCTCCTGCCAAAGGAAGGGGAAAAATGAAAAAGAAAGAAAGAAAGAAACAAACCTTAATGCTGAGAAATGGATGGTTAATGTACGATTGTACGATTTACAAGTGAATTGAAAATCGAGGTGAGATGCAGTAGAGATCAAACCATGAATACTACCACATGGGACTGCCCACTCTTTAACTCAGTTCTCCTTTATTAAGTTCTCTTTCTGAGCAGTCCCATAATACCAGGTTCCCACTGCATTTTTGTTGAGCTTAGTGCACATCTATAATTTACCTGAAATTTCTTTTTTTAATTTTCTTATGGGTATGAGGCTGCAAATAATCTTAGTTCATTGAGCCTGGGGACTGTTACCCCCTGGGTGTTTGTATTCTGCCTTGACAGCAGGTTTTCTAGGCTGATTAGGGGTTAGTTGCTTTTTAAAGCATTTAGGTGAGCTGAAGCTCTAAATGTTCCATTCTGGGGGCTCTGTAAAATAGAATATATTTTAAGTGAGTTACTGGTAAAATGCATTAAGGTGCAAGTGACTGGAGTAGTGATCTATATAGCAGAATAATTAAAGATTTCCACTTTCAAGAAGAATGTAAGAGAAAATTACAGCTACTTAGTTTTCTAAAACATGCCAGCATTTCAGTTAAGAAATCCTTCAAATCTTGACATGTTTTAATTTTCAAATTCCTAAATGCAACACTTAGGTCCTGCATTGGATTTTCTTGCTATTTCTTTGCTCTCCTCTTGGCTTCTCTTGCTTCTCTTTTGTTTTGGGATCTTCTAGGCAGGGTCCCTTTGCCTGCAGCAGAATTCCTAAAGTACATCTTGCTTTTCTAATACTTTGTTTTCGCAGAAATTCTACTTAGATATTCTGGATTGCAGGAATGAGGAATTCAGAGCTGAGCAAGAGTTTAAGTCTGGACACAGAAAAAGGACATGTAAAATTATATGAGGTTTATGCCGACCTTTGACAGGCCTGACTATTTCTCCAGCCCATCTCCAAAAGCCTGAGTGATCCCCCTCAATGCCCCGATTTTCCTGCTCAGCTGTTCTGACAGTTTGATATGTCAGATCTCCAATTCAATATGTTGATTTGGGACCAACAGCTTAGAAGAAAGTACAAGTGATTAAAGTGAAAGAGTTTTTTGCCATTTTGCAGTAGACTCTGTTAACAGGGCCTGGTGCCCTTCATGCTGTAACCGAGGCCTCTGGGCCTCCCTGGGGCAGTCAGTGCCCTTTATGGCCCCTTTTCAAATTAACCAGAATGTAAAAAAGGATTAAGGTATTCATTCTTGATAACATAATGCTGAAATGCCTGTAGAACAGCTTAGGGAAGGGGCTCGTGTTGTATGTCGTGGCTTGCAGGGTGTTTTGGGGCTAGCCGGGCCCTCTGAGTGCTTCAGATCATGGGCGACTTCACAGCTGCTGCCTTTTGGTTTATGTGGGGAAAGGTAAAATAGCAAAGTGCCCTGTTCTGGAGTCAGGGGGCACAAGAAGTGGCATCTGCACTGCCAGAAATACGAATTTAAAGCAGTTTGTTTAAAAATCAAACCTGACTTGACTCCCTCTGAAGGGTTAAACACGTGGGGCAGTGCGGGTTGAAGAAGCAAGCTGTGAACTTTTTTCCTTTCTGTATAATGACTGCATGCTGGAGTACTCTGCAGTTGTCTACGTGTAGTTTATTTCTAGCTTTCAGATTTATTCATAATTTCTTAAATTATTCGTGTTGATCCTTCAATGGTTTTGGAATTTCTCCATACATACATAGAGGCCTTTAAAATCAGTAAAACTGGCAAGAAGATCATCTGTCCCTGCTTCTGCTACTCCGGCCCATCGTGGCCTTCTGAGTCACTCTTTGCTGATGGCTTCATCTTCATAAAAGTCATTTTGAGGCCATGCGTTACCATTTCATTCCATGGAAATAATTTAAATAGTCCTAGATCTGCTTCATATTTTCTGATTTTTTTATTATTATTATTATTTATGGATATGCTATATAAATTGCCAGTTGAAATGTCCCTCGGGTTGAAGAAGCAAAAGAAGTAGAAAGGTAATTAGGGGATGTAGAAAACAAAGTTGACGTTGTTTGAACTAAGAAATCTTAATGAAAATGTGAAGGAGATGTTAGTTTTTTTTTATAGGTCATTGCTGAATGTCAGAAATTGTTACCAGAATCGCTAAACTTCCTTTTTATCCTTTTGTCTGACACAGATTCCTTTTGCTTTATTAATCAGGAGAACAGAGATCTCTAGATAATTCTGCTGGAGAACAAAGAAAGTTGCATTTTCCTAATTAGGCCTCGTAAACCCTTATCCATCAGCACGCGCTCATCTGCCCGCTCTCCTCCGGGATCCGATTCACTTGGTTTCCTAGATTATGTCCTAAGAGAAAGAGGAGCCCGTGGTCGTTCTCAGTGATTGTACGTTAGACACATCCCTTGGCTTCGTTAGGGTGCACACCCGGTAATTGCAGTTCTGAGGTCTCCAGGAGTTGTTTTAAAGGGCACAAGTTACTACTATGGTCCTAACCTAAAGCTGCAGGTAAAATAGAGCTAAAAGCCTTTCCTCCTACATGTTGGTCCTGTTTCACGAATGTCGGTTTATAAATATCTTAAGCAGAGGAAGCAGAACTTCTGTGAAGACAGAAGTGCCCCCTCATAATCAATATGCTTGAATCAAGAGAGATCAAATTCTTGTTTTGTCTTACGTATCACTTACTGGGCCTCTACTTTATTTCGAATCCTGCAATTTTGTATTTTGGTCCAAGTGAAATACTTCCACCTTTGTCACCATGAGTAGGTATCTTTTTCTGCAGAACAGATACGTTTATCCAATTTTGCCACTATTTCCTTGTGTGCGTATTAGCAGGATACACCCATTAGGAAAAGCACAGGTAATGCAATTCCATAACCATCCATTTGTTCTACTTGAAACATAGCCGTGCTGTTCAATTCGTCTGCCTCCCTCCCCAGGTCGTTTCTAATCCATTATGTGGCACATTTCCCTCCCTGTAGCTTCTTCCAATGTTGATTTTTTTTTTTTTTTTTCCTCAGGGGTGTTTCACTCCCATTTTCTTACTCGGATATGAGCAGAGCTACTAGTCATTATTTTTGCACTTCCTCCGTGTCCCATTGATCACCCAGCAGGTAGTGGCACTCAATAGGTATTGATTTGGATTAGACTGGGGCCGGTGGGTCGGAAGGGAGCGCAAGGGCTTGCTTGGGGCCCGTGTGAGCGAGGCTCTTGCTCCAAGGAGAAGCTGAGGCGCTTTGCTCGGAGCGGGCACAATGGTGAAAAAAGGTCCCTTTAGAAAGCAAAGATGTTCCTGGGTCACTTCTGTGTTATTGCCATTTTTGGTGACAGAAGGTTCCTGAAGAGCAGTCCCGTGCAGAAGGATCCCAGCAAAACAGCCCTGGATGCCCCGAGGGGCCGCGGGGGCCAGGCAGAGCTGCGACTGCTGTGGAAAAACGCCCTGTGCATCCTTTGAATCCCGAGACCTTATCTAAGCTGGAATTTCAATTAACCCCTTATCTGCATGGTAAGCACCTTTTCGGATGAGACTGGCTGGCATTGCCGTAAGCGGAAAAGCTGGTGATGAAAAGAGAGGAAGACTGATATCCGCATTTTCTCTCTAGTGGTGAATTTGGAAATGCTTCATTTCTGCCGATGATAATTTTAAGGCCCTTCCAGGCTTTTAAGAATGACTAATGGTTTCACGTGGCTCCACTTTGAGCAGCGAGCGTGAATTACCTTAATGAGCAGTGCTTCTCAAGTGCAAGTGAGCACATTCTGCTCCAAAAAAGCCTCAAAGTCCTGGGAGCCCTGAGAGCATAAGAACGGATTCAGGAAATTCCGCTTGGAGAGGACATCGGAGGGCGTGTGGGCTGCCCGCGTGTCGCGTGAACCATCGTGGTTTAGCCAGTATATGTCAAATTAACCGCCGGATCGGGATACCTGGGGCTGCTCACGCGTGTGATGAGGTGTACTGGGATGAGAGTTGACATTTCAAAAAGTAAATTATTAAATAACAACCATGATACTGACCTTTGGATGGTTTTAATCCCTGAGAGACAGCAGAAGGAAATTGCAGGCTGAATGTGATGCAGTGCTGCCCTGGCTTGAGCTCAGCCTCCAGCAGCAATCTGCAGAGTACCCTCTGGGCTATTTTTTATCAAGAATTGAATAATCTCCTGCAGTTAATCATACTTTAGCCTAATTTCTCAAAGGCTGAGCAGGCAAGTACTTGGGAAATAGATATCAGACACTTTGGGTTTTGTTCTTTAGTAGCAAGGAAGAGGTCAGCTGTTGTTGCTTACTGAGTTTCTTTAAGAATTGCTATCACCTTGTGCTTCAGGGCCTCATTTCCTAGGAAAATACACTAATATGCTTGGGCTTTTACCTCTATAATAGTTTCAAAAAGATCTCATGATTACAGGAAAGGAGAAGATGATGGGAATGCAACATGTAACCTGGCTGGGTTTCAGTTATAAATCTGGTAGTGTCTTTGGAAGTGTCACCTGAAACTCTGTAAATATAACGAGTGCCACCTTCACGGACTCAAAACTGTCTAAAAAGCAGTAAATCAAACACTGGGACCAAAATATCCTTGCTCTTGGCAGCCCTCTGCTTGCATTTGCATGCACCGCAGTTGAGTTTGTAGAGCATTTCTTTAACATACTGATAAGAAAAAACGCTACCAGTCTGCTTAAAAACATATTTCAAAATTAAGGCCAGTAGGCTGAGGGATTATTTCCAAATTCCCAGTGCTGATAAAGACCACCTATATTGCTAACTCTAGAGAGATATATAGCTGTTATAAACTTGTGTAACTATAAACTTGCAGTTCGATCATTCATCTAGGAACCAGTTAGAATACAGAAGTATTTCTTGAGTATTTTTTCGGATGCTTTTGGGGCTGTGGTTCCCAGCTGCTCAGTATGGCCCTGAGCAAGGAGCTCACAGGCTCCTCGCTGTCCTTGGCTGTCCCGCCCTTCCCAAGGGTCGGGAGCATCGCGGGACACGTCGGTGCTGGACGGGTCTTCCTGCTCGGGGACAAGGGTTACCCTGAGCTCAACGTCATCTGCAAGGCTGCGGAAAAGTCAGCTTGCTAAGACGCCGTAAAAGGAAACTGGGCCTTACCTGTTGCACTGTCTTTATGGAAAAGAAGTGGAATATATTATGTTTTCCCCTCTGTAGCACTAAAATTGCACGGTCGACAGATTTCTTCTCAACATGATTGATTTTTCTAGCTCGTGTTGAGAAGTTCATCCTCTCCGCTCGCCTTCTCGCTGCAGGTGTATTAACTTGCCTTGGTTTTGTAATAGCACGTGAATGGATGTGGGTCTCTTTCTGGGAGCATCAGAACAAACAAACCCAGTAGAGCATTTAGTTAAACAGAACTTAGATGCGTTGTTATTTGCTCTGAAATATTTGGATTCTATCCAGTTTGGTCCTGACCTCCTAAATAAATAGGTTTTAATATTTGGGCATGTAAAGAAATCAAAAAATTCAACGACGAGGCCTTTCCAGATTGGTAAATTATCTGTAAAGGGGAAAAAAATACAGTTTTCAAGCATTTCAATTTGGTAAATCATTTATTTAATGCTTGTAAAGATATGTGTTGCAGCAGCTGCGTGTGTATTCATACAATGCTATAATTATAGCAAATGGATGATAATTAAAGGGAAATCATGAAAGCTGGAAAATGATCAGTGATTTATTCTTTGCAGTTATTCAAAACTTGTATTTTTGTGCATCCTCTTCCAAATTTCAGGTGTTGTTAAAGTGGATTATGGTGACGTGTCGGTGAGAAAAGCACTGAGGGAGTCTCTGCAGTGCAAACCCTTCTCGTGGTACCTGGAAAACATCTACCCCGACTCCCAGATTCCCAGGCGCTATTACTCACTTGGGGAGGTAGGAATTATTCATTAAACTAAGTTAGAACAATAAGTAAGTAGTGTGAGTGAGGTTATTACTAATGACACGGAATGTTCCTGGAGAAGTGAAGAAAGAGCTTGTGAACATCTCTGTATTTATCTTTCATTAAAAATGTATCTGACAAATTGAATAGTATATTGAAAAAAATATGATCGTGACTATTGCTTATAAATTATTAAATAACATGTGTTTATATAGAGTATGAAAGCCCTTTTTTCTTTTTCTTTAGTAAAATGTTTTTGTTCATTTATGCTGTGTTTTCCAGCAAGGCTGCCTAGAGCTTAATACTGCAAACATACCAAAAATCTGGTGAGGATTTGAGTAGGGCTGGGAGCTGGTGGCTTTTCAGGATTCAGATAATTTACTGTTAAAGATACTCGACTGAGTCAGATCTAAGCCGACGTTTAAAAGCCCTTGAATGCCCTGATTTAAAATGACTGCTGATAGAGCAGCAGTCAAAAGAACATACAGTTTTATTACATCCCGGAAAGGAATCTGCTTTTGAATCTTGTAATTGCAATGAGAAACAAAAGTCACAGGAGGGTTTCTGGTTTAACCATGACAAAATAAAGTCAAACATGGTTTTACGGCAAGGGAAAAGCTCATCTAACAGATGTCAAATGATACAGTTCTGTGTGATGCTGTCAGGCTGGGAAACAGAACCCGTGAAAATAATAAAATAGTTATTAAAAACACAGTGTTTTCCCCAACACAGCTGCAGTTTCCAAGGGAACGAGCGCTCAGGCAGGAGCTACGAGCTGGAGCTCCTGCAGTTGGGCAGGGAAGGGGGGTTTTGTGCACCCGGGAGGGACGGCGGCCCCGGGGCCCCGCTCGGCCCGCGCGGAGCCCGGAGCTGCTCAGCAGCCCCTGAGCACCGGCACCTGCCTTGGCAGCCAGTGAGAGAAAATCCGTCTCCAGCGCAGCTCACCAAAATGCCACTCTAGTTTTTTTTTTTTTTTAAGTGAAATGCACTGTTTTAAGCCCATTTTTTAAGGCATGGAGCTGCCCCAGTGTGGTGTTCCTCAGAAGCTCCTAAGCTTCTGCAGGAGAGCCTTGATCAGCAAGTTCTGCAAATCACCAAATTTTGACTTCACACTGGAATTTCCTCTTCAATTAGAACATAACTCCTATACATCTAGATTTTATATTTGATCAAACTTCCTAGAAGGATGAAAATATGCCCCCAAGAGGGCATATAGCTGGATGCACAATGTGGTGGGTGTTAACTGCTCTTCAGCTCTGTGTTTGCCTCACGTAACACTGACGCTGGATGCAAAGTAAATGCAAGACAGGAATTATTTTGTAAACCCAAGACATAACAACTGCAGATTATTTTTCAAGCAAGTGTTTGTTTGAATGAATTAAGGGGTTGCAAAACACAAACTTGTTTTCCATGGAAATACTTCAGACTGTGCTTCTACCAAAAGGTGATTAAGAAAAAAGGCTTGCAGGGAGCTTTCCATAAAATGGAGTTTGTCCTGGGAAAATTGAAGCAGCTCAGCAGGATGCGAGATGAGGGTTTTACCAGAACAAAGGTGAATTTTCAGCAGTTTTCCCACTTATTGCTGTTGAGGACTGGAATATTTCCCACTTCTCAGCATTCTCCTAATCAGCGTTTCTGCCTACAGCCCATTTGCCCTTTCCTTTAGCAGCGCTTGGAGGATTAAAAAATAAAGCACGCACCAGCGCTGCTTTCTGGGTGCTGAAAAATGCTGGAGTGGATTAA
>NW_010586634.1:20079-30529 GCF_000705375.1 Tinamus guttatus | reverse complement strand
CCAACATTTTGGGTGCTCCAGGGGCAGCGCGGCGGAGGCAGCGGCTCGGGGCGCTGTAAGGACCTACCTGGGGACACGTGGCGAGGGGAGACCGGACACCCAGCCCGGAGCCACCTTCTCCGCCGCCCCTATGGGTGCGTGGCCGTCCCGGCGCGGCGAGGCCTGCGGGGCGGCCGGGGGGCTCTGCCCGCGCCACCCGGTCACATCATCCCCAAACATCCCCGGCACGGGAGCGCACGGAGAACTCGTTTTATACGGCCTTGAGCCCGTGGGAGTTTCTGTTTGAACCCAGCTAGATCTTTGGGTATTTTAAATCAAAGGCCAGGTTTCCAGAGTAGCCTAATGATGTGAGGAACTTAGCGCGGGGAACAAGGAAAAAAAAAAAAAGAAAAAAAAAAAAAGAATTCATTGCCTTCATAGTTGAGGAACAGCTTAAAAGGCTTAAAGAACCAGATCAATTCCTCATTCACCAGAATTTAGTTTAGAAAACTAAAATGTTGTCATTGTATAATCTATTGATTGGGTGATGGGCAGGCCTTTGATTTTTTGAGGGTTTATAGGTTAGTCTCTGAGATGTGAACACAAAGCTGCTGTTTTGTAACTCTTACACAAGTGCCACTGCATAGCCTGGCTATCCTCGGATTCACAGGACACACTACACCAGATCTTGATAAGCTGATCTTTTATGCAGGGTAGCTTAAAAGAATATTGAATAAAATTTCCACACCACATAATCGGAGAGGGGAAAAGATTGCCAGCATATCTATTCATTTACATTGTTATAAAATGAACGTTCGTAACTGCTCACTAGATTTCCATGCAATATACTTACATAATTTTTAAGCAAAAGAAAATGTATTACTTACCTCAGTATGTGCATTTGCATATGCCAGGTTCTGCCCGCTTGAAAAAGGGCAATTTTATTTCTAGTCTAAAAGGTGCCAGGCTATCAATAGTTAAAATTCAAATGATGGTTTGGGGCTTGTATTATATTGCCTCTGTTACTTCACCTTGCAAATGTGTGCAGAGGAAGAGCAATCTCCAGGAACATACCATGCTGTAATACCACGGTATTAAAAGCAAATGAAAAGCTTTTCTCTAGAATCACCTTGCACTTTTACAGGATATCAACTCATGTTTATCAACTGCCAATAAAAGACCATTTCCAACACCTCCTACCCTGTCAAGCCTGATGTTGCCAGAAGAAAATGTCTTTTCCCTTGGTGACTCTTCTTGACTTGGACCTGCTACCTGTAGCTTGTTGCTACCCTGTGTATACCCCCAACACAGCTCTTCCCTACCCCTGTACTCCCCCAAATGATATGGAACACCTGTGTTTTGTAGGAGAAAAATTAGGCACACGGGTACCAGCTGCCTCCAAAAGCCACAAGTCAGTTAAAAGACCAGCCCCAAATCCTGTTAGACCTTTTGTTACAGGTCATTTCATTTCACCGCTTCCTTCTGCTCCATATTGTGTGTCTGACCAAAGCTTTTCTCCCAAAGTTTTCCATCCGGGATCCAAAGATGGAAGATGAGAGGATTCACAACTTGGCAGTCTGTTCCAGTGATTTCTTGCTGACAACAGTTAAAAAAAAAAGAAATGTGCTTAACGCTCCATCTTGAACTTGCCTGACTTTACCTTTCAATCAGTAGTTCTTATGATGTCCTTTCCTGCTAGACCAAAACCTCTTTCAGTATTTAACATTCTAATCAAGTCACTACTTAAGCTTCTTTTTGATAAACTAAGCAGATAAAGGTCTTGCAAGTTCATTATACATGGCATTTTCTCCACTCTTCGAATATGTGTTTTTACTTTTTTTTTTCTAGGCCTCTGAAAATATTTCAGTACACATCACATAAACCTTTTTTTTTGCCATTGCAAATAGAATTCTTGACTACACAGGGGAGCAGTGAATAGAGGCGAGGTGATTTTTCCTCCATATCCTGCCTTGGCAGGAGAGCAAGAATTCTAATTAAAATTCTGGTCTGCAAATGTATATAGAGTAATGCTTGGTGAAAACTGCAGTATGGTGTGGTTCAGCAACCCTTTCCTAGATTCAAGAATTCATCTCTGTTTTCAGTTTAGGATATTCCCACATTTCCTTGCAAGATACATCTAAACGTCCAGGCTTCATTCTGTTTGTACCTGAAGAAAAATGGAAATTTTGGAAATAATTATAACACTCAATTCAGAGTTAATTCTAATGAATTCAGAGTCCTTTTTTTAAATAATAAGTTAAATTCTTAGTTGTTGAGTAGATAGAATTTAGGAGAGTCATCTCTTACCTATAAACACTGGGTATACATAAGTTGGAATGGGATAAATAAAATGCTCAACCCCCGAGACTGAGAGAAGCAGAGTTTTGGCTTTCTCAGTCCATCAGAGGCTTCAGACAGTGCAAGGTGCCGTCCAGCTCCCTGGCAGCAGGAGAAGCAGTCGCCCCGATGCAGGCAGCGCTTCCCGATCCCTGAGGAAGTCCCGATCCCGGCGATCCCGGCAGCCCCTGGCCCGGGATGGAGGGAGAGCTGCCGTGTCCGCAGCTCGCGGCAGCCACAGCCCCACCGTCCGCCTCTCCTCCCGTATCCCTGGCTTCCTGGTACCCTGTTTGACACTCAAATGATGATAGCAAAGGCTGATGCAGCGAGGATGAAATTAAGCAATTCCTGAGAGCCCATTCTGTGATGGTATCGCGGCTGTTTTAGCCTTATCTGCTTCCACGGAAGCTGCCTAGTCAACTTTAAGAAGTCATTCATGGCATTAAAGTATTCCGTTGACCCTAAGTGCTCTTAATCTGCGCAGGAACTGAATACTAAAAGCTGCTAAGCCTACTGTTCGTGTGCTGCTGTACTCGTATTTACCAAATACCATTCCTGAGCGCAGGGTGGGTTTCTTGGTTTGCTTTTCTCATTACCAAGCAGTTCAAGGCATCCTAGGGGACTTATGGCCCATAAATCTCACTGGTACCCTGCCAGTCTTGGGAAAACATTGTGAGTGGCTTGCGCTGGCCAGTGCTGTACGATGCTGCCCTAGTCATTCCCCACACACAGCTTTCAAGCACACGGTAGTCGGGCGAGTCCCGAAGATGCTCTCTTGGAGCACAGCAGTAAATCCAGCCAGTATTCATGCTGAAGCCTCCCAGTTACTGCTTGAGTTCACAAAGAAGCTGTCCAAAGGCCATCTAAAAATGTATCTCTCTAAAGCTAATATTCTTAGCTCAGATGAAATTTAGGACGAGTCATGGAGATAAAGCAGCTTTAGTGGCAGAGCCGAACTGATGGCCTCCTCCGAGCGGGTAGAGCTGTTCTCATTCTGCAGAGTCAGTCCATGATTAAACATTTGACCTTGGGATCCTTTACCTACACAAATCAAAATCAGCGCAGGGTAAAACACCGAGAGGCTCTGAATGTGCCTGGGAGGTGGGATCCGCTCCATAGTAATGGCCCTCGTTCCTCCTCTGCTGGACCTTTCCCTGACAGCGTTCCCATTAATCAGGGACTGGAATCTGACCGTAAACACTTAAGTGCTGCTGTGCACACAGCAACTCGGGAGCATTTTTGGATGCATTTTTGACAGTAAGCTCTCACCTACCCGTCTGTGAGTAATGCTTTTATTTATAATTTTCAGGTGACTGCTCATCATTTCTATCCCGTTCCGGAGCATGATAACTTGGCTGTAGTTATTCGGGCCTCCCTTGCCTCTCAGTTGAAGCACAGCAGTGTGGTGCTAGGATGCTCATAGCGCTCCGGAGACGCAGCCAGTGCAGTGGCTACTGCACAGTGTCCCCTCAGCAGCACCCGCGACTCTTGGAGGCTGTAAAACAGGACAGCAAGCGCAGGGTCCTGTTGCTCTGCACTCCGAGCCCTAAAAGGCTGCCCAAAGCTTTCGGGTGCGGAGCACTGCTGAGCCCTCCATTCCAGCGGGTCATGGAAGGGACTGCACAGGTTTCTGGTCAGAAAGCAGAACTGCCTCTGGGTCAAACCTGAGGATGTGGAACGAACCAAGAAGGAAGGCCATTCAATATGTCACCACTTACTGCTCCTTGGGAAATGTTTCTTGGGCCATGCTCTCTCTGTGATAGAAGATATCGTGCATGCAAAAGAGGAAAGGAGAAAAAAACCCCACCTGCTCAACTAGGACACTCTATTGCATCCATCTTTTCCTCTGAGGAACTATGAGAGAAAAAAATAACCTGGCAGATGTTAGTCATTTTGCTTAATGTGCTCAGATACCTTAGCAATAAATGTGGTAGGAGAACTTGTACAGAATAGAATAAATGGCTTCTGTGAGATACTGTCAAAATAATAATAAGAAGATATGTTTCCTTTTAAAATAGAAAGGGAGTAAAAAGAAAATGTGTTTTTTGAATGAAGGTGGCTGGTATTAGCAGTGCTAAAAATAAGAGAAAGTACAGTACAGTCCCTACTTCACTGCCAAAAATGAAAGAGAAAAAATTGCTGTATCTAAGGTGAAATTACTTCTGGGTTTGGGATTTTTTTTCTCTCCAAAATTCTGCTTCTCGCCAAGAGAGGATCAGGAGGAAATGACTTGCTGTTGGCAATGTGGAGAAGGGAACCAACACCCCCCACCATGCCCCAAAATGTTCCTCTCTCCTCGGTGCCTTTGGTTCACATAACCAAACCGGCCATGTCACCTCCTGTCCTCTCCCGTTTGCTCTGGCAGCGGGAATTCCCTCACACAGGGCAGAGCAGGGCAGGACGGGCTGCTCCGGAGCCCCAGATCCCCCAGGAAGCAGGTCAATGTAGCCGTCTAGGCAGCCCCCGCATGAAGATGGCACCTTCCTTTGAAGAGATCAACTAGTTCTCCCGAGGAATAACAAAAATAGCTTAGTGAAACTACCGAAGGTCATTTATTAGCAATTTAACAATCATAAAATGCAGGTAGCTCTTATGCAGCCCAGCAGCAAAGCAGCGGCTGGTCCGCAAGCTCAGGAAGGCCTCGTTTGTAACGGTGCCCACGCGTGGGTGGCAGGAAGGGAAAGGAAGCAGTAGTGGCATGGAAGGTTTTCATCACCCAACGCCACCAAAGTGGAATTCTGTGAAAAATGTCATCTGTAAGAAATGTGACCAAAATAGTTTGGTTTTCGAGGCCCACGGCGTCTTAGGGCAGCCATAACGCTACGGCGCTGCCAGGCCGTGAGGCCGGGACAGCTCCGACTCTGGTCTTCTCTGCAGCCCGGCCTCTCCAAGGGAAGTTAGGCATCAGCAGGGATCCCGGCCCAGGTATCTCAGAAGAGCCAGTGTTACATAAGGTGTAAAAGCAGGACAACAAGCAAAGCAGGAGAGCCGCCCACAGGGCGGTGCTCTGTGTTAGGTGCTCCTAGGAAGAGCTGCTTGTATTCAGCTGAGCTTTCAACGGCCCCTTTCATGACAGGGCCACAAGGTACCACCGCTGGAGGTTGTACCGGGTGGAACAGCACAGTTCAGGCAAAACATTTAGAAAGGCCTAAGCGTGTGTTATGTCTCGAGCCCTGTTCGCTCACACGGATCAATACGGGCGCAGAGCGCCTCGTCCTCCCCCTCAGGTGCCAGCCTCGCCTCACAAGGCCGGCAGCTGGGAGAGATGAGTCAAGCAGCCCTGCCCCAATGCCCAAGAGCCCCAAAGGGGCCAGGGGGCACGGGGAGGGGGCGGGTGAGGGTCGCAGCCACCATCCTGGAAACCTGCTCATTAATAAAGCGCATCCCCCTGCGGAGGCCTCGGGCCGGAGCCCCAGAGCCAAGGGTGCCCACACGCAGCCCCATGTACAGAACCGTGGGCGAGAGGGCTGCGCCCTGGGGCAGATGTGGTGAGTTCTGTGCAGGGACAGCCCTTGATAGACTGCAGCTGTGTCCTGCGAAACAGCTATCGCATCTTACAAAGGATCCATTGAATTCAGTGATTTGACTGGAGACACAAACAATATGACTATTTGACACAAGCGAAAGGAATAACAGATACAAGAAGCAAAGTTTTGCTCACACAGTATTTTTTTTCCATAACAGCAACTCGGGAGCATTTTTGGATGCATTTTTGACAGTAAGCTCTCACCTACCCGTCTGTGAGTAATGCTTTTATTTATAATTTTCAGGTGACTGCTCATCATTTCTATCCCGTTCCGGAGCATGATAACTTGGCTGTAGTTATTCGGGCCTCCCTTGCCTCTCAGTTGAAGCACAGCAGTGTGGTGCTAGGAGGCTCATAGCGCTCCGGAGCCGCAGCCAGTGCAGTGGCTACTGCACAGTGTCCCCTCAGCAGCACCCGCGACTCTTGGAGGCTGTAAAACAGGACAGCAAGCGCAGGGTCCTGTTGCTCTGCACTCCGAGCCCTAAAAGGCTGCCCAAAGCTTTCGGGTGCGGAGCACTGCTGAGCCCTCCATTCCAGCGGGTCATGGAAGGGACTGCACAGGTTTCTGGTCAGAAAGCAGAACTGCCTCTGGGTCAAACCTGAGGATGTGGAACGAACCAAGAAGGAAGGCCATTCAATATGTCACCACTTACTGCTCCTTGGGAAATGTTTCTTGGGCCATGCTCTCTCTGTGATAGAAGATATCGTGCATGCAAAAGAGGAAAGGAGAAAAAAACCCCACCTGCTCAACTAGGACACTCTATTGCATCCATCTTTTCCTCTGAGGAACTATGAGAGAAAAAAATAACCTGGCAGATGTTAGTCATTTTGCTTAATGTGCTCAGATACCTTAGCAATAAATGTGGTAGGAGAACTTGTACAGAATAGAATAAATGGCTTCTGTGAGATACTGTCAAAATAATAATAAGAAGATATGTTTCCTTTTAAAATAGAAAGGGAGTAAAAAGAAAATGTGTTTTTTGAATGAAGGTGGCTGGTATTAGCAGTGCTAAAAATAAGAGAAAGTACAGTACAGTCCCTACTTCACTGCCAAAAATGAAAGAGAAAAAATTGCTGTATCTAAGGTGAAATTACTTCTGGGTTTGGGATTTTTTTTCTCTCCAAAATTCTGCTTCTCGCCAAGAGAGGATCAGGAGGAAATGACTTGCTGTTGGCAATGTGGAGAAGGGAACCAACACCCCCCACCATGCCCCAAAATGTTCCTCTCTCCTCGGTGCCTTTGGTTCACATAACCAAACCGGCCATGTCACCTCCTGTCCTCTCCCGTTTGCTCTGGCAGCGGGAATTCCCTCACACAGGGCAGAGCAGGGCAGGACGGGCTGCTCCGGAGCCCCGGATCCCGCAGGAAGCAGGTCAATGTAGCCGTCTAGGCAGCCCCCGCATGAAGATGGCACCTTCCTTTGAAGAGATCAACTAGTTCTCCCGAGGAATAACAAAAATAGCTTAGTGAAACTACCGAAGGTCATTTATTAGCAATTTAACAATCATAAAATGCAGGTAGCTCTTATGCAGCCCAGCAGCAAAGCAGCGGCTGGTCCGCAAGCTCAGGAAGGCCTCGTTTGTAACGGTGCCCACGCGTGGGTGGCAGGAAGGGAAAGGAAGCAGTAGTGGCATGGAAGGTTTTCATCACCCAACGCCACCAAAGTGGAATTCTGTGAAAAATGTCATCTGTAAGAAATGTGACCAAAATAGTTTGGTTTTCGAGGCCCACGGCGTCTTAGGGCAGCCATAACGCTACGGCGCTGCCAGGCCGTGAGGCCGGGACAGCTCCGACTCTGGTCTTCTCTGCAGCCCGGCCTCTCCAAGGGAAGTTAGGCATCAGCAGGGATCCCGGCCCAGGTATCTCAGAAGAGCCAGTGTTACATAAGGTGTAAAAGCAGGACAACAAGCAAAGCAGGAGAGCCGCCCACAGGGCGGTGCTCTGTGTTAGGTGCTCCTAGGAAGAGCTGCTTGTATTCAGCTGAGCTTTCAACGGCCCCTTTCATGACAGGGCCACAAGGTACCACCGCTGGAGGTTGTACCGGGTGGAACAGCACAGTTCAGGCAAAACATTTAGAAAGGCCTAAGCGTGTGTTATGTCTCGAGCCCTGTTCGCTCACACGGATCAATAGGGGCGCAGAGCGCCTCGTCCTCCCCCTCAGGTGCCAGCCTCGCCTCACAGGGCCGGCAGCTGGGAGAGATGAGTCAACCAGCCCTGCCCCAATGCCCAAGAGCCCCAAAGGGGCCAGGGGGCACAGGGAAGCGGCGGGTGAGGGTCGCAGCCACCATCCTGGAAACCTGCTCATTAATAAAGCGCATCCCCCTGCGGAGGCCTCGGGCCGGAGCCCCAGAGCCAAGGGCGCCCACACGCAGCCCCATGTACAGAACCGTGGGCGGGAGATGTGCCCTGGGGCAGATGTGGTGAGTTCTGTGCAGAGACAGCACAGCCCTTAATATACTGCAGCTGTGTCCTGCAAAACAGCTATCGCATTTTACAAAGGATCCAGCTAATTCAGTGATTTGACTGGAGACACAAACAATATGACTATTTGACACAAGCGAAAAGAATAACAGATACAAGAAGAAAAGTTTTGCTCACACAGCATTTTTTTCCATATTTTCCATTCAGTATTTTTATCTCAGTATATTTTATTCAGTATTTTAAAGTATTTCTGGATATTTCCAAGTCACTGGCCCAGTCTGTATCCAAGCCATCCATTCTGCATATGACATTTTATGAAGTTTCTTCAGAAAATGCAGACCCTGCCTGTTCTGTTCCAGTGGGAACCTCGGTGTCCGCAGCCCCTCACTATTTCATATTTCCTTTTCCAGGGCATCAACCTCTGCTCCTAACCAGCAAAAATGAACTTTAAGAAAACTTAGTTACAAGATCTGTGGGTTCGATCTGGTAAATGCACTGGAGAGTAATTTTTCTCCAGGTGAGGAGATCCACAAAGAGCAGCTCTCATTTAGCTTGCTTGTTTGCAGGTGGGTTCCTCACTAATAAGATTTAGAAGATCATGTTAAAAATGTGTCTAATCCAATCAGGGTTCAACATCACCAATTTATCTAAACAATTAACTTGCTACAATCGATTAATTAAAACCAGTTCTCTAAAAACAGCAAACCAGCAGCCCTTTGGAACCTAATCCTGTGATTTGCTGGAGTGTGAAAAAGGATCTCAAATTGGCAAGGAAAGTCCCACTGTCTTTCACACACTATATTTTGCCTACAAAAAGCAGAGCAAATTTTTAAAACAACCATTTTTTTTTAGCTTGCCAGTAATCAACAAAAAGGAGCTGAAAAGCAGAAGAGGAAGAAAAGCAGAAGGAAACAAGATCAAATAAACTGCAGGTTCGTGGTCAGCTTGGAAACTGCAGGGCAAAACCCATTCTGCGCCACTGTGGTCAAGGCAGAGGTTCTTACAGGGTTGCTGAAGGAGTTTCCTTCGTTGCCTTTGCTCCTCGCAGCTGATGGAGCTGGAAAGGGCTCGTTTCTTGCTGGAATTTGGCCCCATCATCTCCCTCAGGTGCTGGTGGGAGCCTGGTTTGTGTTTCTGGTCACTGTCACTGCTAAATGGCCCTGGACAGCAGCATGGCAGTGACACAAAGCAGCAATTGCACCAACACGTATCTTCAGACACACGGAGTTTAGGCCTCTGCAAATGCTAGGGCGATTTTAACCTCGCTAATGCCTCACACCAGCAACAGCGGCTGCCTCTCTAGGTGCTCCAGGGGGTCTGGGGAACATAGTGAACCTCAGATTGCAACAGGACCCCGAACGCAACACATATTTTAAAATCAGCTGACAAGAACGAGAGCAAAAGACACCCACATTCACACGACGAGATGCAAATAAAAAATATAGTAAATGCTTTCAAAGGGCCTTTTGAAATCTTATAGACTGAAACAAAAAGAAACCCAGCAACATCCCTCATATTTAGATATGTTTATATGAAGCATTTTTTCTGTAGGCATAAAAGTGTACCCAGGATCATGCGTGAGGTCCGAGGGTGGCTCCGTGGCCAGGGTTTTCACGGCCATGCCACGGAAGCAGAGGGACAACCTGCTGCTCTGCGAAGCAGCCCCGGTCTCTGCAAGTCGCTTTTGACAGTGGGCAGGCAGGAGACTAAATAATTATTTCACTGCCAGTCTTGTCTGGCCCAGATCTTTAATCATCTTCGAAGCTTGGAGTAAGTCTCCTGAATGTTTCTCTCCAACACACGTTCCAGCTTGTCTGTGTCTTCTGCCCACCTATGCGCAAGGCTCCAGTCCTGCGTTGCCAGCTTCGGTTCGGGGGAGTTACCAGCAGGCCCGTTGTGTGGCTCTCCCTTCACAGCCACTCTTCTTCCCGCAGTGACACGGCTGACAAGCTGCTAGTTTCAATATTGAGATGAGTTTCTCTCCCGAGAAGCAGCTTTGTAAAAGTAGCCCCAGCAAGTTTGGTGTTTATTATATCTGTCCTTAACGCTGTGCTCAGATTTGGAGGCACATGTGGATGTTTTTAAAAATAATCTGCAGGCGCAGCAGAGCGCTGTGGTGCAAGGAAAGGAGCAATGGCGTTTGCGTTCAGGAAGGACCCGCTGCGCGCGGTGCCAGGAGGCCGCCG
>NW_010586632.1:11125-44717 GCF_000705375.1 Tinamus guttatus | reverse complement strand
AGAGCCTTAGCTCTGCGGTGCAGAGGCGGTGGGGACAGCACTGCCACGTTGCATCTGTGCTTGCAGGGTCTGCATTTGAGCCTGGGGTCTGTGTGCTTGGCCAGGTCTGCTCCGATCTGTGCAGTCACACCTGAACTTCACCTGCTCTCTGCGCCAGCCCCTTGTTCTGATCCCTACAGCCTCTAGCGTGACGCTGTAACCCAAGCTACGGCCTCCGGGGTTTGCATCTTCCCAAAGTCATGCTCTGTGAATACAATATCCTAACAGAGAGCCTTAGCTCTGCGGTGCAGAGGCAGTGGGGACAGCACTGCCACGTTCCCAAAGTCATGCTCCGTGAATACAATATCCTAACGCTCTGCAACAACCTCATCCATCTTTTTGGACTTTGTTCCTGCACAAAAACTGTGTTATTTATGTCTCTTCACAGTTTTCTAACAGGATGTATTTATATTGGGCTAAATCTAGACAAGTTATGTGAACAGGTGTGTAACTACCCACTCCAGATACTGCGATTTATCTGTTGGCCAAAACTTTCCAAAGAACTCCATACCTTCCTCAAGCAAAAAGATAAAGGCGTAAGCCAAAGTCTAACAGCCTGACAAAGAGATTTCTCTTACAGAAAATTACACCAGAATAACGCATCACGAGAGTTCAATTCTTTCCTGTCTGCTGTTTGGAAGCAACCTCAGGCCATTATCACAATCTGGGTGCGACGCCAGCTGAACCTATGGCTTTATGTAGTTTTGCAGTTAACTGCCTTTTGTCAGCTTTACTTATGTAATGAAATATCTAGACAACAGAAAGCATTACTTTGCAGCATGCCTTTATCATACAAGTACACAGTTGTGGGCAGGCGGAAGCATGTTTGCTCCTCCCATGCTTCTAGCCTGAAGAATATGATTAAGCTTTAATCTAAAAGTCCTTTAGAAGTTTTGTCATGGGACTCTGCTCAAACTGGTAAGTCTTGGCACTAATTTATGCTAAGCAGAATCTGGGCTGATACCACCCACCAGTTCACAACTGGCTGTAGTTAACTGTAAGGACACCCTCAAAGAATAGCTGTGCTCTTACAGAACAACGCCAGTGCACAGAATTAGCTTTCCTGTCTTAAGTTCTTTTCACCACAGCCAAGTAGTAAAATAAATTCTCACTTAAAATTGACTGTGGGTGGCATCAGGGACCTTGTGGACACAACCTGTCATGCTTTCAGAACTAGCTTTCAACCAGACAGGAAATTACTGTTGGTGAAGCTGGAGTGCACTATTGCTTTTTTCATTCTTTGTTCTGCTTGATGTCTGGATTATAAGAAAATATTTGTTGAGCTAAAGCTCTGTTAGATGTGGAAGGGATATTTCAAAGAGATTCTGTATTGACATTGGGTACTGTGCTATATTCCATGGTCTTAGTTATGTTTCGTTTAGAGTTACAAAATGCACTTTGATCCTCACTTTTATCTGCTTCCTACAATTCTTTATTCATTTCATCCACCTCAGATGTTTATCTAATGCTCTGAGGTAGCCCCTAATCCTTTCAAGGACCTTTTTTATTCTCCCCTGCAATGACAACAACCTGTTTTCAGTCACTCGGGTCCAGCTGCTGCCAGTTTTTCGTACAAGCCCTTTCTTCTTTGAATCCTGTAAAAAGTGTCTAGGCTAGAGCTTCAAACACTGACTAGGTCTGAGTTTTCTAGTGAGAATGCAACAGAGAACTACTGTGTAAGGTTTGGGGCTTTGAAATGTTCTTCTGTGGTGCAGTTTAATTGCAGCTAGATTATACTCTATGTTCCCTCCCCACAAGGAAACAAGACAGACAGTCCAGGCAAGAAAAAGACTCTATTAGAATAAACCTCTTCTTTTATCTCTAAGCTGTCTTGGTGTACAACATTTTTCTGACTAGAAGCTATAGAAATTAAAATATATTCTTCATAATGTAGCGATTGCGCCTCCTTCTCTAGTTGCTGTTAAGCAATGTGCTAAACATACCTCCCTTCCCCTCCCTCCAGCCCCAGTCTATATTTAATCCACATGCCTACGACTTGTTCCTGCGACTTCTGCACTGGCAGTAGCATGCCACATCTGAGCTGAAAAGAGAACTAAATCATTCCAAATTCATTCCTGCAGTTGCTCGACTGAACACAGTGCATTTACAGCGAGCACAGATTTGGCTCATACCTGACTTTGTCAGCATTCACTGTGCTGTAACTAAGTAACAAGAACAGTGTCATTAGAAGACAGATGAATAGCTTTCTTCAAGGTCATCAGAGCACTGAGCACCTTTAAGGAGTGCAGGAATCTGTGAAGAAGGAGTTGGGGAGAAGGACCGTGCTTGTTTTAGAGTCTGTGTAACAGAACTGATAAGCTATTCCTGTGATGTGATCAAATGTGACTGAATACTGCAGGCTCTTGGACTCTTATTCTGTAAAATCCTCATCAGAGCAGCTCAGGAAGAGATCGGAGGGAACAGCTTCTGCTGTACTGAGAAGGTACATCTTTCTATTTTCCTCTTTCTCAGATCTGACATGTTTTGTTATCTTCAATATTTTAGGCAGCCCTGACTATGAAGAAGCAGCGTTTGCCACGTTTCTCACTGGCACTCGTTGTCAGGAAGCCAGGCTGTGGGCAGCGACAGCTTTCACAGAGAAAGAGTAGGACATATTTGTGTGTAGTGTATTTGTCTTCTGTTGTAAACCTTGACAACTGAAAAAAAGCGACATGAGATAACTGTGACTACGTTGAAAATGTAATTTATGGCTCTAAGTATGCTGGAATTCGGTGCTCGTTTGTGCTCGAAAAAATAGTCGAATTTAAGTAGAAGCTTCAGTTACATTTGAGTATGAATAACTGCTTTTATAAATGTGTTGCCTCAGCTGCATTTATGTGGATTTTCCTTCTGACTAGGGAATTCTGTTAGAGCAAAATGTCTCTGAAGAAGTACAACAAAACCTAGCACTTTTGTTGCTAACTCTGTTGCTGTTTCCACTGTATCTCCCTGATGTCCTTTATGGACATCCTTTACCTTCTGTCTTTTAAAAACAAACTCTTATTTACCGGTACTATCAACTATAGCTCAGATCAGTGAGCTCCATTAATCATCTCTGCACTTAAACTTACTTTTTCTGTGCTTAGCCAGTCACAAACTCCTCTAACAAAGCCCTCAGATTTAGAGCACCATGCATTTACACAAACTCACAATATTTAAGTATAACAGAAAAATGACCTGATTTACAGTTTTCTTTACATCAGAAGGAAAAAGGGCTTAACCGTGTTTACACTGCAAACAATTTACTTGTGTCAGTCAAGTTTAGCAGTATTTTCTTCAGCAGCCTGAAGCTGGGATCAGGTTTATCTCTGCCATCCTGCACTGTTGTCTTTCAGCATTCCTTTAGGCTCACTGAAATTAGACCTGACCAGGAATTTTCTGCAAAAACATAATTTTGGCAGCAGTCTTTGAAACTAGATATTAATGTGTGAGGCCATACCCGTTTTGATGAAACTCTGTTCAGGAGGGATTTCTCAGGAAGCAGCTTCAATTGGGAATAGAGACACCCTGTGCCCAACACCCTGTGCCCACTCCAGCCATTTTGCTCCGATTTTGAGTGAGCTCTGAGGCCCTGCTCTGTCTCAGCCCCAACACCTCATTCCAGGCAAGTGCTTTGGTTACCTGCAGCACTGTTAGAGCTGGTCCTCTTCATAGAAATAAAGCTTTATTTCATCAGGATTTACTCGCAGCTCTTGCAGATCTTCAGTGGGTGTCCTCACTATGAGTGTTCAGTTGTGCAGCCTCCGGGCCCCGGGAGCAGCTTGTGCCTCGCAGAAGGCTGTTCCCGGAAGAAGACAGATTTATTCTAGATTAGCTGGTAGCCTTGGCAGCGGGGCAGGATGGCACAGCGGGGATTTGGGACACTGGCATCCAATCCTTGGCTGTTGTGATATAAAGAGAGAGCACGAAACAGATCTGTCACAGGTGATTACACTGAGGACAGCTAAGCATTTTGGAAGGGTTTAAGGTGATACAACATCTTTCAGTACCTTCTTGTTACCTTCCACTGCAGGGGAAGTGAGGGGGAGAGCCATTCAAACGGAGCATATTTCTCCTCCTGGAAAGCATGAAAATCTCAACCGAGAGGTTGTTTTCCTGGTGTGCTGCTAGGGCTTGGCACTCGGCGCACTCAGCAGTTCACCAGCTCCCAGGTGGGATCTGTACGGCTCAGCTCAGTCATACCAACCCCGAGCTCAAAACAGTAGTAAAAATAGTACAAACACATCTAGAGTTCTGCAGGGGGAATACGGACTCCTAGAAACAAATGTTTTCTAGGGTCCTCTGAACAAGGCTTATTCCTGAAAAACGTGTCGTTACTCAGAGGACAGCAAAGTGCATTTCTTTTTCTTGAATGAAGCTTTCTTGCCAAACTGTGGCATTAATCCTGCAGCATGTTTGATAGGCCAGGCTGGATGTGGGCTCTGCAGACCCTCATGGACCTGCCTGTTGCAAGGAGAGGAGGCCTCTCTGTGAGGCCAGTTTCTTCTGAACCCTGGTCTGTTTTACAGAGTGTACAACCACCATGTAAACTTTTTGCTTTGGGTAACAGCACTGAATGCCATTTAGACAATAGCTACTGCAAAGGGAGATTTAAGTGGGTGGAATATAATTATCCTAATTGAAATCTGTCTAGGGGGAATGGAGTTAAACACCCTTATGAAGCTTAGTTGATAGGATTCCCTAGAAGATAATAGGCACCTTTCTGTACTTTTAATCCACTAAAAAGAAACTTGTATTTGTTCCCTTCCAAACTGGGAAGAAGGAAGTGAAAAGACAAAAGGACTTGGGAAAAAAGAAAGAAATTAAATCAGCAGAACTTTGCATTTGTGGAGGTCTGACATTTTTGTAGTCATGGAAATGAAGCTAAATTGTGCTTCTTTGAGAACCCTAGGAAGAAAGAAATTGAAATTTCATGCAAGAAATACTTAGTAGAAGATTATATAAAGTCTGTTCTGCTTGTTTTCATGGTGTCAGTGGAAAACCTGAATCTCAAAAGACCAGACTAAGTTTCTATTGAACTACAATATATTAATATTTGGCAATATACTGATTATTCTTCACTGTCTTGCACTCATTTGAAAATAAATAAACCATTATGAAAGAATAAAAGGTAAAAAGATTTTTTTTGACTTTTAAAAGTCCTAAAATATGAAGTTGTTGAATTGTGTTGCTACAACACCAGGATACAGTATATTTGAAAGTTAGTCTAGACTTTCGGACCAAAATATTCTGGCATTTTTGCTCTGGGAAAAGATCAAGAAAATCAAATTGCCAGAAAATAGAAATTGCCTCAGTCAAGAGAACATTGGACAAGGAGTCAGAAACTCCAGGCCCCAATTATGGCACAACACAGATCTCCTCTGGGCTAGTGCAGAGGAACATACTTCTAAAATAAGCATAAAAAAGGTGCTGACACTTCTGTGTTGTTTTTGCAGCGCTTCCCCTGTGTTCTTCAGGTTGTCAGATACTTAAAAGACATAATTTCAGCCTAACTGATTAAAAAGTTCAAACTTACCCACTTTAACACTTTTAATGCTTTCTTTTAAATCCCTCTTGTGGGAGCAAATGTGTATGGGTGGTGGTGATGGGGTTAATCTGTTATTTTTGTGGCTTTTGTAGAAAATCTCTAGAAAATTGTTTCCATTATTACATTCTTCTCTCTGGACACTTAGCAGTGTCTCTGCAACAAGTTCAGGCCCGTTGTCCCCGGGCACTCTACAGCAGCAGTCCAGTTCTATTACCATCAATACCATCAGGCTGACAGAGAGATACTTCTGTGAACAAAAAAAGTTTAATGGTATAAATTTACCAAGCACTCCCCATTCACCAGGTTATGTGAGCTAATGAAGTCTAAATTAGATTCGAAACCCTTCAGCAGCAGAGTGCTGTAGTGCTGTCTGAATGCTCGGAGACTCATAATAAACTCTTGAACAACCAACCAGCACTTGGCAGTTAGATTAAACGCATGAAAAATTATAGCAAAATTAGTCGTAACATCGTCTTTCCTCCGAGGCCTGATTTATCAGCAAGCAGAAATAACTTAAGGAAAGCATTTGAAGCATTGTTTGCTTCGAGTATTTTTTTTTCCTGCTGTTCATGAAGTCAAGAATATTCATGTCACATTGGCATTTACTGTGTTGGTATCCTAAAATGGATCTCTAGTTAATACTAATAAAATAACTTTGTCCATCCTCCGGTGCCATCCATATAACCATATCAGGGACTTTTCCAACAACAATTTCACAACACCTTGAAAATTTCAGTATTAATTTATTAATTTCAAGACAAACTTACTCTTGTAGCAACAGAGATGTAGAGTAGACAGCTCACCCAAGGGCAAACTATTGCTGAAATGAGACTAAAACCTAAATCCCCTGACTCAACATGACAAAGTTCACTTTCATTCTAGTCCTGGGAAACAGCTAATGAGGAATGTCTAACATACACACTGTCTTCGTAGAGAGATTTTTTCCGTGATTATGTCTAGGAGTTCATTTTCAGTACTAAGTAAAGCAGTCTTAGTTTACCCGAGCTAAAATCGTAATGGCAGACTCTGTAAGTAGACTTATTCGGATTCTTTTTGATTAGAAAAAAAAAAATCCCATAGTCTTCAACCTCCCTAGTACTTTAATAACTGTCAACTCTCATATCTGTAGGACATGAGGTCTTGTTAATTATTCATAATATCAAGCTTCAGAATAGTTAAATAATCATATTTATTACTTGTTTAATCTCTTAAGTGCCGGATTCACTAAGACATCTATCCTTATTAAACATCAAAATATTTAACCTGTTTACTATTAACAGCTTATTTTTCTTATCAGAAAATAATAGTTTTACTAGACAGATATTGTTTTTGAAAGCAATAGAGAAACAGTAGCAATCACCCGTTTAGATTAACTCCCCATACATCTTCCCCTAACACTGATAGGAAGACTCTATACAATTTTTATGAAACGCTGAAAAAAAATCTCAGCTTGAATTTCATCTGGAGTTACCTTAAAAATTATACTACCAATTGGGCTACTTTTTAATTTTAGGGAGTTCCAAGACCCTTTTTTTTAAAACAGTGCTTGGAAGAATTCAGCAGAATTCCTGATAAATAGCATTACTAAAAGGCCTTATTGTAACCTTTCGTAAAATGGCAGGAATCATCTTTACAAGAATAAAGAAAAAGAATGTATATTTTTTGTGCTGAATCACAAGGGCATTTTTAATGTATCTTTAGAAAAAAATTGTAAGTCCTGTAACAGTTTGGGGCAGGAATTCTCTAACTTTATAATTCTTGATGTAATGACAGATGCCTAAGTCTGAACCAGCCTCCTAGGACTTCTTTTAAAGCCACTGCAATAACCTTCGTGTTCTGTGTTCACCAGTAAATGAGCTGGGGCAGCAGATTCCCACAATTTGTGTTTGCTTCTTTCTTTGAAAGTGTGTTTTTTATCTTTGAAAATTGGAACAGAAATACTCCCATTTAAATGCTAATTGTTTTATTAAGATTAGCATCAGGGGAAAAATGCTGAATTGCAGTAACAAGTCATGATTTGGTTTTATGAAATCCGAAAAAATGAGTAAGACTAGATGGACAGAAAAAGAACCCAGTGCTTTAGAAAGACTTGATGGTAGTTTGACAAGTTTGGGCATGAAAATTTAATGTATTTTATTCTAAATTCTGTCTTCTTGAAGGCAGATTTAGTGATGTGTGTTATTCATCCCTTTCTATGATATTATCCTTCCAGCTTTCTCTTTATTACCTTGCTCCATTTTACATTTTCCTCTTTTCCACTTCAGATTTTATCTTTCAAAGAGAAGGATCACTTTATCAAGGCGTTGAACACATGGAAGAGGTTGCAGTGCTAACATGTAGTTGGAACCTCAAAACAAGTATTAAATAATAGGAACGGCTGCCTTATAGTAAAGGGGCTGTGGGAAAGTTGTCTGTGTACAAGTTCAGTTTTACTGTATATTTAATGAATCCCATGGATCCACATTAAAGCTAAAATTACAGTTGCATTTTTCTAAAGCTGTCATAACATGCCTGTCTCTTATGTAGTGGTAGTTTTAAATTGGTTGAATTATGTACTTCATTTTCACATCAAATAGTTGCCAGGTAAGAATATGAAAAGTATTACCTATTTTGGTACAGGTTTATTCCCTCTGGATACATGAACACTACCAATGCATCTTGCTCTTGACAAACTGCTTTTACAGTCTAGTGCTATCACTACATTTATTTTCATATCCAAGACGACATAAATTGTTTTGAGATTAAACTTGGAAAAAGAGACTTTTTTTTTTTTTGAAAGAAAAGAAGGTGGCAAAATAAGACCATTCTGTTCTGTTCGTTTTAAAACCTACCTTCTCTGGAAACTCACCTTTTAAGACGATTGCCTCTCAGAGGAGGATTGTTAAGAACAACCTGTATTGTGAGTTTATCAACGTGCTGGGGTGTTGTACAGCAATAAAATCCCTAATAATTGAAACAAAATTTCAGCATAGCAAAAACAAGGAAGCTAACTAGGGCTTTGCAAAAGGCAACATGAATCATGTAGGTTCTTGCTACCAGTGACCAAATTTCAGCTCCGAAGACCTGTGGAGGCAGCTCTTCAAAAGTCTGATTCCTATCAGAAAAAAAAAGCATTAGCTTTCGTGCAGAATAGAGACTTGGGCTGAGCTAATAGAGTTCAATGAAAAGTAGCTCTAAAGATTAATCTACAACTGCTGTCGCTCCTTGTTTTGTAAATCCCACCAAGTTGTCTTACATCTGTACTGAGCAATAAAAGGGGAAAGTTCTTGCTATTTGCAGCTCTTTAAGGACAGCCTCACACAGTGGCAAAGCAATAATCTACATTGGTTGTACTTAGCGGATTCAGAAACATCTGCTGTAACCTGGGAGTTAAAACTGGAGACACTGTGGAATGATTCAGATCACCAGGAAAGTTCATAGCTCTGAAAGTGTCCAACTTTCAAGGCACCGATCCCCCTGGCTCATGCAGATCCCCTTGTTGAAGTCTGGAAGGTTGGACATCCGTTGGCAGCAGTTAGTGGTTTCTGGTGTCCATCCATTTGCTGTTCAAAATAACTTTCAGCTCTCTATTCTGTCAAAAATAAGCCAGGAGAGCCAAATGACATCAAGTAGAAAGATATTTTTTTCTGTTAAACCAATGATGTTTTTCATAGTCCAAGCCAAACTCCTAAATAACAGTGGATTTGAAGCAACTTCATGTGGAGAGACTGAAAAGAGCAGAAACTCCATCTAGGAAGGCCCAGGATAATTCAACTTGTCAGCAGGGAAGGGAAGGAGCAAACCTGACATTCTTACTGAAGCACAGAGGAAGCTTCTAACTGTCTAGGAAACAAAACTCAGAAAAACCCAAGAAGGTTGAGTTTCATGTGCCAATGATACCAGTGAGCCCTGAGAGGAAGAGTCTTGCATCAGTTTCTGTGAGGAAAATAGTAGGAAGGCAAGTATTAACATCGATGACTATCAAAGACAGAAGAAATAGTCTTTTAAAAGCTGCGGATAAGTTGTACTTGTTGTGCAGCTGCGGTGAGCGGCCGGGTCAAACAAACGTCGTGGGCGCTGCAGGCCGAGCGCATCTCCATGGCAACCCCGCCATGCTCCGAACTCAAGTGCTCTGTGGGAAGATGCAGAATTTGGAGGCCTGGGAGAGACCGTCCCCATCTTTCATAAACTTCAAGGGAAAACAAACTAAGAAGGAAGTAAGAAGAGGCAGGAAGAGATTTTGAGGGAGATATTTGGCCAATCAAATGGGCGCTTCACTTTTGGTCTCTAGCAATTTAGGCAAAGCTTTTTAGTGTCTTCTTGTAGTTCCTGTAGCAGCAGGGGTTCTGCTGAATTTCAGGCAGGGGGAACATTAACACAATCACAGGTGGAAGCTGTTCACCATATTTAACAAGCTGGAAGACAAAAACACTTAATAGGAGGAAACAGAGACTCCCCAAGAGTTGATTCTCATGTCCTTTAAAAATGATAGTTTAAAACCAGCACAACTCCCCACACTGGCCCTATGCAAGGCAGCGTACTATGGTTATGAAAGAAGCTTCTGAATCCTTGAGACCAGCCTGGATTTCAAGAAAAAAATGAAGCTTTCATTTACTCCTGCTGCTGCTGCTGACAAGAGCTCCTTCCAGCCTGTGCTCCCCACCCAGCCTGCAAGTCACAGCCCTTAGTTTTGCATTCTCTCAAAGGCTAGATCAAATCTTTAAGAATCATTTCTTATCAGGTCTTTCATGCTGAGACTCCTGCATGGAAATAAGAGCACCTTCCATATCCTGTATGCTGTCTTGTTT
The DNA here is from genome assembly GCF_000705375.1 of Tinamus guttatus. The sequence continues at coordinate 34,364 of NW_010586632.1, read as the reverse complement.
GAAATCCATGAGAGTAAATGGCTTTGACAGGATTTACTGCGCGAGCCGTGCAGGGTGGCAGGTGTCCCATCTGGTGAGCTTTCTGTTCGGGTGCCCTGAGCTCACAGACACGAACGCACACACGCATCCAGTACCTGTGCTGCGCCCACACAAAAACCTGCAGCGGTGACACTGCATTTCAGGGGAAGAACAGGCACAATCCCATCAGATGATTAGAGCCTGCACATCAGAGAAAAGTCATGTGCTCTTCCATCTCTTGAGTTTCATAAAGCTGCACATTTCTTTGTTTCAGGCATTTAGCTTTGCATTCTTATAACCATTGAGAAAACATTCCTACTTCAGCGTATATATATATATTTTTTGTTCTCAGAAGTGTCACATGGGTAGTTTATGCCGGAGGTTTAATGAGTAGGGAAAAGGCTGCCATCTTCGGCAAGCCGAGTCTCCCGAGTCTCTGCTGCGAGGAAGGAGGCAGCTCGAGTCCTCCCAAACCATCCAGCGAGCCAGAAAGGCAGGGGCCAACAGGGAGGGCTGCAGCAAGGTAGCTCCAGATTCAAAGGTGGGGAGTTCTCTGTTCTCTTGCCAAGGCTAGCTCAGAAGTTTCCCACTGCTCAAAGATTAGCGTGAGATCACATGCAGAGTCTAATTATTTAAGTTTTAAAATCCTTTAAAAACGGTTAGAACAGGTTTGGGGCTCATTAGAGCCTCCTTGTGCAGCGGCATGTTGGCAGGCAGGACTGAGCAGCTGCGTGGGGGAAGGGAGCAGAGCATTAAATAAAGCTACTTGTTGACTGCCTGTAGAATTAGCTTGTAAAGGGAGTGCCACAGAGCACTGCCCATCACTGAGCCACGGAGAAGTATTTTCAGCTATTTTATACAGTGTTGTAATTAAACTCAGTGTGTTCCTGTTCAGGATGGTTCACTGTGGATTATTCAGCTTAATATTTACAAAAAAAATTAGCTCTCTCCTGTGCCACCTTAACCCTGTGCTGTTTTTTCCTCTTTCTTTCCAGATGCTGGAGAGCTCTTCAAGCCTTTTGTTCATTGTATTGGTTGTGCTCTTCCTTCTGCTCCTCTTCACAGTGCTCATCAAGAGAAACGGCACTGCTGCCCTTCTCTGGAATGAAATAATCCGCGAGAATATAACCAACTTCATCATGAATCAAAGCAAAGAACAGAGGATTTTAAATTTTGTGCTGCAGAATGCAGTCAGAGGAGACCCCTCTAGTGTCGTGGACACTATAGATAAGTACTGCTCCGAGAAAGAGTGGGCCATGAATGTGGGCAGTGTAAAAGGTAATTGCATTAGGATATCTTGAAATATCATTTGAAACTAGTGCAGTACAGGCCATGTTACTGAATTCACACAGCCACTGCCTCTTTGTGGCCAGCAAAATAATTCTGCAGACAGTAATGCGTGCTTGTGCATGTCTGTCTTGAGGAATGGGTCTCTAGTGAGATGCAGAAGTCATGGGACTAAATCTTATTGTGTGTTTTGTGTGCTGTAACTGTGGGAAACTAGAGCTACATTGTTCCTTAATTCCCACACAGGGTGGCTTTGAGGCATAACAAGATTTTTTAACTGAAAGATGCTACATAAGAAAAGTAAAGTATTTTAAACCACATGAATTTTGTACCTTCAAACAAGTTAAAGACAACACACTTTTGAAGGGGGAGATCCCACCCATGTAATACACAGCAGCAGCTATCAGACTTTACTTCTGCTTATCCAGTAAATTGTCTTGCTCTCATCTCCTAGAACAAGCTGTTTTATTTTTCTTAGATACAGGGAAGTCTATCCATGGTTTCAAAATGGAGTCTTTTCATAAAACTGTAATGGCAAAATGTTAACATATTCCCTTGGAATTAAATACAAAAGCTTTCCTTACAGTATTATACTTTCTGGTGGGAAATTGTTAGAGGAATTCATTTAGTCTAGGATTAACATAGCTAATGAAACACAACTGTAAGCACTGTAATAAAAATGCTCTTATGTCATGGGTACATTTTGTGAATTCAGTTCCTTTGCATACACGCTGGGGTGCCTAGGGCAACAGAACAGCATACAGTGGCCAAGCAGGAATTGTTAATGCTCTAAACTTAGATCACTTGCTATTATATTCCTAAAAGATTTACTCTAGTTTTTCTCTGATGAGATGACTTTTCTTTACATGAGCTGTAGAAAGTCAATGCATCTTTAATTCCAGAGTGACCATATAGGTTCAAATGTGGGTGGTAGCACATTGTATTATTCATAAACAAGTGACCCATAAGAAAAAAAAAACACTTAATATGCAGATATATGCTTAGAAAATAGATAGAGAAAAATGTCCTCAAATACCTTTTAAAAATTAGCTAAAAGATAAAAAAAATCTTTTTTTTTTTTTCCCACCACTATCTTACCCTTCTGTATGTGATCCAGTTCGGTTTTGTCAAAAGTTAACCCCTTTCCATTTTTTTTCAGGTAAAATTCTAGACAAGGTGTTGGAGGAGGTCAACCCTTCAGTTGTTCTGGAGCTGGGAACGTACTGCGGCTACTCGGCAGTGAGGATTGCTCGGCTCTTGAAGGCTGGTGCTCGTCTTCTCACTATGGAGTTCAACCCAGAATTTGCTGCTATCGCTAAACAGATGATCGAGTTTGCTGGAGTACAGGATAAGGTAAACACCATTTGTCTGTGGTTGGCATGAGCAGGTGATGCATAGAAAATGGGAACGTATCCAAAGAAACAGCAATGATAAGTTTAAATTGTTATTCTACTTGTCAAGCAAGTACCTAAATGTTTGGGAGCAAAGAGAGTTTAACAGACAGGCTTGACAGCAGGGAAAACTGGTGCAGTTGTAAGGTTTCCATGCAGAAAACCAAGGTAGTTTGCTCTTTTGCATATACACTGTGAGCGAGCTAAATGAATTACAGCAGTCAGGGACCCAGGCATGGCTCAGACTCAGCAGGGGGATCAGGGTAGAGTTTTGGACTTGTCAAGACTCGATGGATGGAACCAAAATGTCCAGGGCTCCAAGATTATCTGCTGTCTGAGTCAGAATGAGGATTCAGAGACACAAGGGCAGAACCCGTTGCTTAAATCCAAGTCTCCTAACATGTGAAAGCCTTTAGGCTTCATCTTCTTGTTTGTCCTCTTTCCTGTTCAGTGGTTACTGCAGTAGCCCTTTTGCTGGCGGTTCACTGGGGGCTGTTATCACAACTCACAGTGACTGTAAGAATACAGGTCTGGAGGAGCTCCTGGGTCAATATTTCATTTGTTATAGTCACGGGGCATCAGCTTACAGTCATCTTCTTAAAATTAGCAGTCACTCTTGCAAAACTGGTTAGATTTGCTATTGTTATGCAACTACCCACAAACTCGTCCCTGCTGATGCTCAGAAACTTATGATTTCCAGAATGGTTATTTTGTTTGCCCTTATTCTTGCACCAACAGTACTAATTTGTTTAACCAGCTTCTTGCCTAGCTTAGGCTCTCTGGCCTCTCACAGGAGTACAACTGAATAACTCACTGTGTCACCCTCCACAAAAGCTAGACTAGAATATTACTTTCCTGCTCATAAACCAAGCTGTTGAAATCAGTGTCAACACTGAGTATGACAGAAAACTGAACCACAGTCTAACTTGTTAGAAAATGTCACAGGAAGCAGCTGCCTTATGTGCAGTGGTGTTAATGCTTCAGAGGAGTTGTACCTGTTCAACTCCTGAGAGTCACATTGCAGACACCTGTATTCTGGGCAGCCTGCAATGTCTTGACTCCCTGTACAGTCAGCTGAGATCCAGGAATTTCCTGTCTATAATCTACCTCAGCCCCAGGCAGGCATCTATAGCAGGTCAGAGGATTCATGCCCAAGAAGTGTCTCTGTTGACCAGACGATATGAACAAGTTGCTTTTAAATTATAAAAACAGAGGCAATGAATGCCACTGTAAGATATTCTAATGCAGAAAAGAGAACCTGAAGCAGTAGCAACATCTCAAATTGCATTTCCCCATCTGAGTTAATCTTCTGATCATTTGCGAGTCACAAACCAGTCATATTTTCTTACCCCTTCTTTCATCTACCCACAGTATATGGTACTTACTTAACAAATCAGTAATAGTGGCTTCTTTCAGTTGAGCAGTGCTTAATGCTGACAAACCTGTGGGGCACATATAATAGCCTTGTTCCTGCCTTTTCATTCTACTGGCCATATTTATCTTACATACTGGTGCCTCCAGGTTTGCTCTAAACAGGCCTGTTCTCTGCATCTTCTTGGGCGGCAGCTGAGATGCAATGAAAATGCCAAGCTAATACAAATTGTGTTTTCAGCAGTAGACTACTGTGTTGCCATAGAGAGGCACTTTATCCAACATAAACAAGGTCACACATTTTAAAAAATATCACAGAGAAAAAATATTTTGCAACATAATTGAGTCAATCTGTTAAAAGAAGTCCATGTGACCTAGCCCTAGCAAATAGCTCAGGTTGTACTGAACTATGTCTGGCCACAACTTAAGAGCTAGAAGCATGTGCTCTTTCTTAATGGTCCACAATACATCAGATGGATTTGCATTACAGGTGAACATCCTTGAAGGCCCTTCAGAGGAACTTATCCCTCAGCTGAAGAAAAAACATGAAGTGGATACTCTGGATTTTGTCTTTCTTGACCACTGGAAAGACAGATATGCACCAGACACCATCCTGCTCCAGGTGAGTTTACACAATTCCAGCCCTAAAAATAAAGCAGCATATGCCTGGATTTTGGTGAGGCCTGTATGCTTTATCAAGGGCCTCATCCTGTAAAATGAAAATTGGCAGGTATAATAGCAAAATTGTGAGAAAGGATAGAGGGGACAGAATACCAACCTTTCTCACACCCACAATGTATATCTCATGACTTTACAAATACTTTTTTTCCTGACCAAATGGGTCTACAGGAGAAGCACAGTGTCTGGGAATTTCTCTCCCTGAAGGGAGTCTCTACATGGTCACTAACCAAAACACTTGACCCGAACATCCTGGACCTGGGAGCAGGCCAGACTCGGGAGCTGCATGTTTGCTGCTTTAATTTCCTGAGTATCAACTCCTCCACCTCTGCCTGGGCTGTGCTGCCAGCAGAGCTTCTTGATGAAATGGTTTTAGTAGCATAGCTGGTTATTATCTTTCTAGAGGCCTTAACTCCCCCTAATGAATTGGCTGTAATGCAGACTCTGGGAGAGTGCAGACTGTCCTAGTCAGGCACTTGTTAGTCCAACTCTATCTCCAGTCCTGACTGAAGAAAGATTCTGCTCATTTTTCCCAACCCTTCTTAACCATTCCTGTTATCTGTACAAAATCAGTTGGCTGTAACAGCAGTAGGCAATAGTTGGTGGCATTAAAAATGAGATAACTGTACACTACAGTAATTCGGGATGGGAAGATATTTGCAAGTGTTTAAATTCAGAACATCTGTATCTATAAAGACTAGACACACAGATATTCCCCTAGTTTGGGAGTTGCAAGCTGATAAAACTTTTAAAAATTGCCTGTTTGGCTGAAAGGGCCATTTTTTCAATAATTATTTTTACATTAAATCCACTTCTTTAGGCTGCTCTTTACACTCAGAAACAGCAAGTCTCTCCACTCTCTATGTCCTTACTCTGTTTCAGGACTACAAACACTATTTTCTCATCGAAGCTCTCCTGTTTTTTAATTTCATCACTGTCCAGGCTGTTCAAAGAAGAGAGGATTAGTTTGGGATTATGAACAAGCAGCACTGAATTTACACATTAGTAAAGTCCCCCTCCCCCAATTACTTTGTAATGTTTACCCAAGAATGTTTGCTTTTAAACTGGCTGTGTGTTCATGACTGATCTCTTTCCACTGGGAAGAGCTAGCACATCCTTATCAGAGCTGAACTGCCACAATACAGCCAAAGCAAACAGGTAAGAGCCAGGTTAGTTCCATCTTAGAGGAATAGTCCGATGCAGATGTGGCACGAAGTTGCTTTGCTTAAAAAAACCTTGTGAATTTCAGGGCAGAAAGATGAAGATCCCCACTTCTCAGATGTCACAAGCCCTCTCTCTAACTCATATTCCTGGCGTGTTTTCCAAGTGCCCCAGACAGCATTCCTCTTCATGCATTTCTAAAAAAAGCCTGGCACAAAGAGCTCCGATGCAGATGTGGCACGAAGTTGCTTTGCTTAAAAAAACCTTGTGAATTTCAGGGCAGAAAGATGAAGATCCCCACATCTTCTCAGATGTCACAAGCCCTCTCTCTAACTCATATTCTTGGCGTGTTTTCCAAGCGCCCCAGACAGCATTCCTCTTCATGCAGTTCTAAAAAAAGCCTGGCACAGAGAGCGTCGGAAATCCTGATGACTGGTGGGAAATACAGCGTGTTGTCACTCACAGGCTTCTAATCTGCACAGTAGAAGCAGACCAGAGGATATTTGCCATGTCTCTAACATAACTTCTACTGTGCTGACTGGTGTGCAGTCACCAGAGGTGAGAGCAGCAAGCTACACAGCCTCCGCAGCACAGGAATGCTCTAATACACTGGTAGTGACAAAAACCACACCATGTTTCAGCTTTGCCTGCTGCCGGTAGCCACCACGTAACAACCTGCTTAATTAAGTACAGGCTTTCTCTGTTCTAAATTAGCTGATGAGCTCAGATAAGCAACTTCTATTAGACAGAAAATACCAGAAAAAATATGCTTGTAGGTTTATTGAGGATAAGCACTGAACTTCAAGTAAATACTGCAAGTTAATTATGCCCTCTGGAAGTTAGTCCGATTGATCTTCCTTGCATGCAAACCATATTTCATGCCCTGTTGTTGAACAAAATAGCAGAGGGTTGGACAAGAAAAGAGAAAAAGCAGCTCAGAAAAGTGTTTTTTTTTCCTGATTTTGGGACTTGACTAGGATTGGCCAAAGCAGTCCAGTACCCACCAATCTCTTAAGTGGCCTTAATAGCTACAACAACATTTTAATACCATATAAAAGGAAAGCTTCAACCATTAGGCATCAAAGCCAAGACAGACCTGTCATAGTAACCACTTTGACATAGTTAGAAACAATATGAGCAGCTAACTGCATACATGCACTGTGCTTGGTTTGTTATTTCAAAACCTGCATGACTCAACAGCTTGTCAGCATCACTAATGCTCGTCCGATTACGTTGGCAGAAAAAGTCCTTGTAGGAAATACAGCCACTGAAGATTGGATAGAGAGTGTTCAGCTTCTCCCTTGTCTTTTCTACCCTCCAAAAGGAGAGTGCTGTGTTTTTTTGGATGCAGGCTCTTGCGTAGGAAATGTCTAAAGAATGTGACATCCAAACCCATAACCACATAACATCACCATGAAGCAATTTCTCTTCTTTCTAGGAGTGCAACTTGCTGAGGAAGGGCACAGTTCTTCTGGCTGACAATGTAATCTGCCCAGGAGCTCCAGAATTCCTTAAATACATTCGCAACAATCCCCATTTCCAATGCACTAACTACCCATCTCGTCTGGAATACATGGCAGTGCAGGATGCTATGGAAAAGGCTGTGTTTTTGGGATGAAGAAAGCCATTAATACTCAACTACTGGTTCAAATTATGTAAATGCAACTGCACAGATTAACTTGTCTATGCTTTAAATTTTGCTTTTTTGTCTTTTGGAGCCTTTAATTAAAGCAAGCGATAGTGGAAGTCATTTTAGGCCAGGTGGAAATTATGATCTGGAGTGTGTAAGTAGGGTAACTGCTCAAAGACTTGTTTCTGTTGCTTCACATGGTTCTGCAAACCATGGTGATGTCCATTGCTTTGCCTTGACTGAACAGTCTGTTACGTTGAGCTCAAACCCAAGCCAGCACAGTTTGGGATGGGTATGGGGTAGAGAAAGTAACTGCAAGTTGTGTAAACTTGATTCCCAAAGCTAAACTGACTAATAATGATCAAGATTAACAGTGCATGCATGGTGGAAGAAAAGAACATCTCAAACACTGATTTTGCTAAATTACCAGCATGCCACTTCATGCAATGAAGGCTCCTATAGTGGTATCAGATACATTTTTGCATAGTTACTGCAAAAGTTAATCATCTGCATGCTGCAGAAAATTATCTATATGCTGAAAGAAGAAAGACCCATGCAGAGATGAGAAAATAAACCAGAATTTTGCAGAAGGCAACGCAAAAAAGATCATTAACCTGCACATGTGGAGGCATGGGGAAGTGAAGAATTAAGTGCATTCTTAAGTAAGTTCTTTTGAACAGAATATCAGAGTTACATAAAATGACTGAAACCTTGAGATTGTTACATTTACTTGCCTCCTTGTTACACAGTGTATCCATAGCATGTATACTGCTTACTGTACCTGGAGCAGCGTGTGTGCTGTGACCTTGCACCACGCTGACGGCGGGGAGGCTGCGTCTTCACCCCCTGGTTAACTCGAGTGCGGCCGCCGAGCGCTGCATTGACAGCAAGTGTCACCACTGCGAAGATACAAAGCCCCCCTGAAGTCTCTCACGCACCCGAGCAGGGCAGCAATCCACTGGCATTTTGTGGCATGTCTTCTTGTCATTATGTAATGAGAACTCTCTCACATTTATAAGTAAAAATAGTAAAGGCCGACACGTGACTTCTTACCTTCCTTCCGTTCGATGAGCTTTGCTTTGCACTTGAGATTTCCAGGCTTGGAACAGTCCCAGAAAGACCCAACAGTTGAAAAACAGTGAAAATTTGGGATTTCTATTATGGATTATGGATGTACGGTTCTTACAGACCTGTAATAAGCCACTTCCTTTTATACTGTTTAACTGAAGTCTTATTTATCCTAGCCTGGGTACTACAGAAAATAGAGGACATCAGTAAAAAGCATGGTAGGGAATTTTTATCCAATATAAAAGAAAACTACAGCAAGCTAACATTACAGGGTCAGGTCAGGAATGGCCCAAACACACACAGTAACCCAGCCACCTTGTCAAGCTAACATTTCACAGGGATATGAGGATGGAAAATTACTGGGGTTTCTTTAACAATTTAAACTCTATCACAGTTGAGGAAGACAAAATTTACTGTGCTGAATCAGCCTGTGAAGAAGTCGTCCCTCGTGGCTGTGTCGTGCTGTGTAGGAGGAATCCCTGTGTTCTGAGGCCTCCGTCTCATGTTGTGAAATGAGGCAGTGATCTATTCTGCAGGTTTGCTCAGCAGCGTTTCCTCTTGGTATCTGTGCTCAACTCGCTGCTGGACCAAAGTTCCTCTGCTGATTTCAGATAGTCTTTGCAAAATATTCAAAAAAAAGTCACAGTGAAATCCATTTACTGGTGTGCACAAGTTCATGGAGAACACTGGAAAATCTGCATATTTACTGGTACACTGACCAAAGCCTCATCGATACATGATGAGAAAAGAAAGGAAAGTTGCATAACACCATTAGCTAACACCATTCTGCATGGCTAAAAACTGCAGAGAGACAATCAAGAGAAGCACTGAAGGAGGGAACCTCTTCAGTTAGCATGGATATTTCAAAAGATGATTTAGTGAATAACACATGTAATATATTTGCATATATATAACAGTCACCTTTTAGCAGGAAAAAAAGGCATTTTAATTCATTAGACAGGATCACCCACAAGAGAGGCATTTTTTTTTTTTTTTTAAAGCCTGTGTATCATCAGATTATTTACAAAATCTCACATGCAGGAAAAATTTTTCAACTTGACCACACTTCTGAAATGCTCGTAATTATTGGTGGCAAGGAATGAAAAGGAAAAAGCTTGACAGAGTTTGCATGACTGGTAATTAGAAAAAAGCCTTTTGGTCAGCGGAGCAAATAAGATCTGGAGTCACTGACACATAAATGTGAAAACTCCCAGGGAGAAGAGTTATTTTTCAAAATAAAGTCATGCTTTGAATACTGGGAGAGGAAAAAGTAGGCAATGAGTCTTATAAGGAATTTAGATATATTCTTAAAACCTACTGAGTGTTATTACAGTGTCAGTCCATAGCAATTAGAAGACAACTTGCACAACACAGATATGAAACAGTGCAAACTCCCAATATAAAGAATCCCTCCAAAAACACACATATCCTTCAGCAAATTCTCACAATTCATGTCAAAAATTGTGGATCCTCCCAGATACTGCTAATTGAGATTTATTCTCTAGAGGCAACTACTATCTGGCTCGTTTTGTTGGTTCAGGCAATACATGATAGTGAAGCTCAGTTTCTGCCAGTCTCTCTGTTACAAAGAGATGTGAGGCCATCTCTTAAAATATTCAACTGATTGTTTAAATCGTGGTTCACGATGAAGTCAAACCCAGCTGCAGTCCCTTTAGCTTCCTAAGTTAATACCACACTGAGCATAAGGGCACCCAGATAGCAATCCCTAGAGAGAAATTACCCCTCAGAGCAAACAGCAGTTAGGGTAGGTCTGTACAGGAGACGCTGCTTCCTCTCCGTGATAGCACCCACTGATGAATGTGGGACAAGTCACAAATGCCAGATCCAGTGAACTGAACATTTTGAAGCCCCTATGAGAGCATCAAAGAGACCGTCAGGATCCCAGTTCCCCACTGAAGAGGACAACACCTGATGAGTGAGGTATTCTCATTTGCTTGATTCGAGCAAGTGAATCGAGTCTTTGCTTACAAAGGCACTAGAGGCTGCTGTGTTTGCTGTGCGCTACGCTGAACCTGAGTAGAGAATCTCACTGTCATTGCCTGTCCCCACGGCTCAGTTCACGGCCATAAAACAACTTCCACTGTAACAAATCCTCCATTGCCAGCTTGTACCACAGTGAGGATTTGCCACTGCTGAGCTTTAGTTGCACAGAGATCTTCACTGTAGGAAACAGCAGGGAACATGGTCATGGGGACAGAATATTCCCCCAAGACACTGCTGAAACCTGAAATAGATGAGGGCTGTGATATTTTATGCCTGTTGTTCCCAGGTTAACCTTTCACCTGTGGAACTCATTGCTTCCGTTTGCCCAGGCTGTGATGAGGTGGAAATGAAATCACTCTGACAGCTATAAAGGTCACTTGTAGAAACAACGTATTTGCTTTAGTTCGGTATCCTACCTACAGCATCTACTATTCATTGCCAGATTAAGGCATCCATGAAGAAAGAAAACCAGATTCCCCATTGCAGCAGAATGCCAGGGATGGCTAGGAGTGAGATGCCAAGTGCAGGAGCCCCCATCCTACTTGTGGAACTAGATGCTCCCAACGCAAGGACAGAACCCGGAGATGATTTTAGCTAATGTCTGTGCACATCTGCCCTAACGAGGGAGGGCTGGAGAGGGCCTGGCTGCAAGCAGCCACGCTAAACGGAGCCACGCAGCGCCGAGGGCACCGCGAGGCATGAGCACGCTGCCGAGAGCCGGCCTCCGTGCCACCTGCAACAACACGTTACTGTCTTTAGTGTCTTTACGAGGTGACCGGGTTCACAGGCTTTGCTGGGTTTTGTCTTCCTTCATGACGAACGGAAACGTCCCATGTCTGGGTGCATGGGTCTCCACACTGATCTGATCAACACACTGAACCTGCCTGACAGACTCACTCCTCAGGAGAATTGACCAGAACAGAGCCTCTTACTTGATCTGATTCCTCCCCCCATCACAGCAGCAAAATTAAATTATTTGGCATATCCCAAAAATACCACTTTCTCATTTCAACCAAATCTCATGCAGAGTTCCAATAAACTTCTGTTATTCTTACACATTCGTATTTATGAGTGTACTTGCACATGTTTGAGAGACGTGAATTCTTTGTAAAGTCACAAAGCTTTTATGACCAAGTTGGGAAATGTCAATAGCTTCCCAGGTGGAAAAGTCATCAGCGAGTTCAGCTTGTGCTCCGGTGCCAAACGTGCAGACCTTTGAACAGTGACACAGCTGTCTCTCCTGCAGAAATACTCTTGTATATTAAAAAGGAAAACAAACAAACAAACCATGATCTACCATTCCAAGTCCTTACAGGGCTTTTATGCTATGACAACAACATATGGCAATGAATCACAATTTCCAGCTCTACTGGTTTAAAGGATATTTCAATTGCCCTCATTACCACTGAGCTTTTACTAACACTCTGAGTGCTGACCTGAGCTAGGATTGAATAATCCCCTGCCACAGAAAAGTGCTGTCATCAGGGCAAAGAATATTTGCAATACCTAATGTCACAACAACAACAAAGATAACCAATGGCACGGGTATTCTTTCCAGGCATGGTTTATTGAAAACACACCAAATTGTTATCCTACATACCTGGTTTCTAACAAGCATTCTACTTGTCTGTGTTATGGAAAGGTCCTATAATAATAATACATTCTGTCACGGTAACATTTGTTCTATGAAAAGCATAATCCGCCTTTCTTCCCCTCCATACTCGTAAAATCAAACCACTCTAAGTGTTTCAGTTTATAGTACAGTGTAAATACAATGCAAAATCCCACCAGTCTAAACTACAGAGAGAGAATGTTGAGCAGTATTACAGAAAACACATTGTTGATTTTTTTTAATTCTCCTACCATGAAAATTTTAAGGCACATGATAGTTACAAACACATTAGCTACTAATTACCAGTAAGCTTCTTAGTCTAGTTATTTTGTTTTTCTGAACAATAAAAACCAGATTGGCAGGCCTTGTAGTATCTTCACTATCCTTCTCCTCACCTTGCAACTGGACTTCAGGTTATCCTACCCCAATGTAAAACTTAAGACAGGAGGAGAAAAAAAAAAGAAAAAAAGAAAAGAGAGGTTCATAATACCTTCCTTTATTGTACTAGGTTAGTTACTATACCAATAAATCAGAGAATTTCTTTGTCAAAGATAAGGAAATATCAGATTTCAGCGGCATCAACTCAAACTTTGTGAGAAGCTATGCCTATATAAACACCTTCAAAATGCGTAAGAGCATGACCAAACCCAAGGGCACAAAACTGTGGAGTGAAGATATTGGCACACTGTAGTTTTCGCTGAGTGAGCAGTTAGAAAGCAGAAGAGACTCTACCTGCCCTCTAAGGCGCCCGTTTGGCCTCAGGAGCTTTGCCTACGCTACAGGTTTAAGATGTTTCTCTCACAGGCAGCTGAGCCCTATGAGCTCAGCTTTAAGGCAAGTAGCGGAAGATAACCCACCACCTTCCAGCTTGCCAAGCATAAGCCTCGTATGTTTAGAAAACATCACTAAAAGCTACTCATTAGAGCTGGCAAGGACCTACTAATTTGCTGTAACAAGCACACAACTCCCAGCTTTTCCGGTGCGTCCCTTATCACGAGTCACTTCCTAGCCCCAAGTCACTCCTGATGATGTCTTTGCAAAGGAGACAAGATTTGCTTTCGTGATGCAGAAGCGGTCAGAAGCCGCACACCTGAGCGCACCAGGAACGGAACTAGGACAGGCAGCTGTTTTGGGGATCAGGACCTGTAGCTGCCCAAGCTGTTGGATTCTGCACACACACACACCTGGGAAGCCTTGTCACTATTGCCCACACACACAGCTTGAAGCTTCATAATGGAGTCTTGGCTCGCAACAACCCCACTGACATTAGTGCCTTAGCGTTCTTCCTTTCATCTTTTCTTCTTTTTTCTTTTTCTTTTTTTTTTTTTCCTAAAGAAAAAACAAACTTCGCAACTGAGTAAAGACGCTTAGGAGATGTACAAGTCACCTCCTAGGGAACAAAGTTCTGCAGTTATCTGCCTTCCAAAGCCTCCTCCCTCCCTCGTGTTATCTAGCCCTCACTGGGCTAACCGATTCCCTTCTCTTCGCAGGAGCGCTGCAACTCCGTGTCTTCCTTCCACAACCTTCCTTCCCATTAAAGTTCTGTAGATAAAAATCCCTTCTACGCCAGCCCTTCACTGGCAGGTTCCTTGTGTTTGCACAGTGGAGCCAACAGGAGGAGGTCACACACACCTGAGCCCTACGAGCTGCCCGCCTGGAGCAGGAGCTACAGGCCCTACTGCAGCTTTAGCCACATACACACACGCACACACAGCCGCCTTCCCTTCTTTACATGCAATCCCTGCTGCCAAAATAAGCTCAACGTTTACTGGTCCATTCACCCACATCCCAGAACAACTCCAGCAGCCCAGACGCACTGCACGCGCAAGGGGAGAGGACGGGTGAGGGCACACACCACACCAGGGCTCCCACAAGTGAGCTCGTGGGTGCAGATACGAGGGGCACTGGCGATTTCACCAGCTTCAAAACTCTTTGGACTTTGGCTGGCGGGCTGACGGTACCAAGTGACAGTCTCATGTACAGCCACCACCGTCTTCCCTCTCTCTCCAAACAGCAGCCTGGGGAGAAGAGCAAATCACTGCAGCGCAGTTGATGGGCTACCGCTTACTGCTACATGCTTGGGAATTAATCCTTGTTCTGAGGCACAGGAAGGAGTGGGGGGTAAAGAAATGTGATCCCAGGAGAAGTCTTGGCAACACAGACTTGATGTTTCACCTCTTGGCATACCTACCCCTTGCTCTTCTGTAGCAGTGAACCACATTGCCATGAGCACTCACCGAGGAAAAGAGGAGCCGTTTGCTACAACGAACCCGGCAGCCAATTCCATCCACCCCGACAGGGAGGTCTGCGTATCGCGGGATGCAGTATAAACACAAAAACAACTCTGGGATAGGATCCAGATTCACTTCTCAAATACTCCTCCAGGGCTTTAAGACTGGCCTATTAATGACAGAGGTCAGAGTAGATTCCAGTCCAGACTTCGAGCGTCACCACAGTGCCCCACTATGACCCACAGAGCTGGCACGGGAGGCCGTGGACAGTCAGCCTCTAGTCCCATCACTGCCTCCCTCCTGTGGTTTTCTCTGGTTACCTCTTGCTGGCTTTGGGACAGTTGTACAATAACTAAATCACAAAGTCTTAGCAGAGATTCCTTTCAACAGTCAGGTCTTTATTTTAAGTGAACTTTTGCTCAGACTCCTTTGGTAAATATATGGATCGAAGTAGATCAGGGACAGACTGACAGCACGGCCCTTCTCTTACACTGTTCTAATCAGCTACAAACCAGGTTCCATTGCTAATTACTGAACGTTTTTAAAAAAATCCTTTCATATACAAAAAGAATACACCAAGTACATAACCAATAGTGATATAAAACTCTTCTGTGTAGCTTGGTTAAAAGGGTCTCCGCGTATTGGCAGAACAAGTATGAAAAGAGCACCATTGATAGAATATACAGTCGAACTATGAATCTGGTTTTGTTGCCACACTTTATGTCTACACACAGAGAGATGCTGCCCCTGACACAAATGCAGATAATCACAGATATATCTCTTTGCTTCCCTTGATCCGCTGAGCATCTTTGGCTCAAAAGGACCCTCATGCAGGTGAAAAGACAAATCTTTGCTATCTTAGTTTGCTCCCAGCAACTTACACCTTCCCTAGGATCTAGAAGTGACCACTGCAACGTGCTTGGAAGATGAAGGTCAGGAAATGGAGGGGGTGAAGGAGCATATGTATCATCCACATCACTGACAGCTTCTGGCATCAGCCTTTTTCCCTGAATCAACAAATGCTTCCTTCTCCTGCAAACTACTTAACATGGTTTTGTCAACCTATCCTCTGCATAACAATATATATATATAGATATATAGATATTTTTATTTATTTATATATATGTATTCATGTCAAATTTTTAATATACTCAAGAAGATACAAAGCTCTTGGTACTTGCCCTTTTTTTAAAAAAAGTTTTTAAATTTTTTTACAAAAAAATTTAGGTGTTTACTATTACAGTAATATTTTGTGGGAGGTGAGGTTGTTATTTCCCCTTTTTAAGTACAAAGGAAATGGCAGGCACTAAAAAACCCAAATGACATTTGCCAGATTAAAAAACTGTGCTTTCCAGTTGCACTGTTTTTAGGATGCTGTTTAGGAGTAAATGTGGCAACCAAAGGATAACGGCAACCAAAGAAAATGGGCAAAAGGCATCTCTGAGGCTAAGGAGACACGCGCTTCCTGTCCTCACCTCCTGCCCTTCCTTGACCAATGCCTGCAGAAAATCAGTGTTCTGAGCTCATTTAGTCCACAACGTTTCTAGATACTGTAATATGCAGAGTATGTTCTCAAGAGGTAAAAATTCTTCCTTACAGAGCGCGGGCGCCAGCACTTTGAGATGATGAGAAAGGATGATGAAAATCATCCTTTGCACACGGATGATTTTCACACCAACTGCAATGTGTAATCTCAAAACAGAACCACAGCAACAAATAAAATATGATGATGATTAAAAAAAAAAGAAAAAACTCCAAGCCAGTTCCCTTTGTGGCATTTTTCATCAGGATCTATAGCTCAAAGCAAACATGGATCCAACAGTGATCAAGTTACTGAACATAAATGATAGACTCATCTAAAGTTTATAGTGTGGAAATAAAACATTCTACAAAAAAGCTCTCGTTTCCTTCCTCTGACGTGTTAACAGCTACAGCAAAAGAAATAATGTTAAAGATTAAATCATTGTCAATGCAACACTGGCACATGTAATATGCAAGAGCTCCTTACTGCAGTCCTCAAGAAAAAGAAAATAAAAAGCCAGCCAACTCCATTTCTCAGAGATTTCTGAACTGGGGACACTGAAACCGTCAATAAACTGGTTTTCTTATGTGGAAGTAAAAACAGAGCCATTACAGAATTCAAACGGCAGAAGTATTGTACACCAGATTATAATGATAATATAGCAGTGTGATTGATATAGTTTACTCTAAAAGCAGATTATACAGCTTGCGATTTTGCCATCTACTCTCCAGTTCATTCAACCAGCATTTGATAATTTTCTTCCATATTTCTCCTGTGATTGAAATCCAACATACTCACTCAACATTCCTGCACTTCCTGTGGAAATAATGAAGAAAACCTCACTTTTTTTTTTGTCAAAAAGCCTTAAAAATGTTAGATTCATAGTCCAAAAAAAAAAAAAAAGGGAAGTAAAACCCCCAAAACAAAAAGAACCCCAAACCAGAAAAGTGCTATTACCCTCACGTCTACCCCTATGATATTTCAAATATTCTGCAGTATCTCTTTCGCTTGTGAAGCTGTCCTCGTCCCTGCCGCGTGACGTCCGCTCCTCGCGCTTGGCACCATCCGCACGTTAGCGTCATCTAAGGCGGCCGCGGAAGCTTGGAGTCTCCGCTCCCGCTTTCCTGCTTCTCGCAGGGAGGGAGGGACGGGGAGGCGGCTGTTTCTGCTGGGAATGTGACTGAGTCGAAGAGCCAAGTGTCCTGCTGTGCGGCCTGGTGCGGCGGCCTCTCCCCTCGCAACCCGCGGCCTGGTCAGTGATGCGGCGCCCTCCAGCTCCCAATGGCAGTGGTGACTAATGAGATCCTCTGTGTCGCTTCAATGGATTTTTTTTTTCCCCCCTCAATTAAAAAAATGTGGTTGGACTCTAGCCCTGCAAAATAAAGTCAAAACTGATTAATGCCGGCAAGACACACGTCCTTGGTGATATCCATCGCCCACTGGGAGGACAGCAGCTGGAAATGGCAGCGTGTCATCAACCCAGGGGGCTCCTGAAGGGGTAGGGACTGCGAAAAGGGGAGCAGTGACCCTGCTGAAGTCTGTATCCCACCCGAATTCACTGCTAAGAGCCAGAGGAACACACAGGTACCACACACGTGCCTGTCCCTGCGCGTTGGCTGGCTCTGACACGCGGCAGAGCCCGGCCCGCTCCGCGGCTGCTGAGGGAACCCGGCAGCGCTGCGGTGCAGCCAGGAAACTGCACGGAAACACTTGGCACCTACACTGCAATCTGAGGAAGATCAACGAGCCCGAACTCCCCCCGTTTTCCTGCCGGCGAGTGAAAGTGATTTCCAGGGAGCATTATGGAAGGGAAAAGTGTTTCTCATTTTGGAAGTTGGGCTTTAAGGGCCTTTTGTCCACTCTGACCAGAAAGCTGCCCAGTGCCTTCTCACGGGTCACTAAGATATTCCTTTAGCTGCAGCCAGGGCACAAAACCTGCTGCTCCAGACATTGCGTCCCACCTGATGAAGGGCCAGTACAGCAAGAGGGGAGGCCTGTCCAGCAAGACAGCAGGAAACAGATTAGCGGTGGCAGGAGTGCAGAAAGGCCAGGGCCATTGCTAAGAAACTTGGCACTGGGGCAAGGCAGAAAACTGGAAAGCAACAAAAAGGCCTTTTTCTTCTTTTTAAGCAACAGAGAAGGAATGTGAAAGTGGGAGCCGCAGTTCAGCTTTTATCATGTAACTAGAATCACCTCCCCTCATCCCCAGATCTTGCAAAGTAACTGTGTATGGCCACCAGCTTCCCTGAGGACAGGCAGGGCTGTGTAATTCATGGAAACCTCAGGAGACATCCATGAACAGCCACAGATCTGCTTTTCCTCAAGTCTCAGGCTAATCCTTGGAATGAGTCTAGAGGGAAAGAATGGCTGAAAGCAGGACCATGCTATTCAAATTCATTGCCATGGCCTGGTAGCAGAAATCTTTCACATTCACTTGACAACCCATCATTCAAGATATTAATTTTCTGTCTGGTTACTTGACAGGTTATTATTTAAATCAAACAGCTGTTTTTGGTTGCGTTTTATTAAAGATGCACTGAATAATATAAACACTGCTCTTTTTCAAAGGCATTTTCATTTATCTGAAAGGACCCAGTTAGCGGTTAGCCATTTCTGCTAGAAAAGATTCTGAGGGATTCCACAGCGATACATCTCATGCACAAGACAAGTTAATCACTAGCACCAATTACCATTAAAAGGACCTACCATGCATGCAAATTAGACCCAGGAGTCAACAGGCTGGGGTTTAATGTCACGGGCATCCACCAGATTCACCGAAGCCCTGTTACTCCTGTTAATGTTTTTCCTATTTGTGTCATTCTGCAGCACAGGGTGAGGAGTTAAAAGCAAAACAGAGCGGATTAATCAAACAAACAAAACCAACAATAAGTCAGCTCTATGGAGCACAAGGGAAAATTAGTGGTAGAGAAAGAAACGAGCTCAGCAGAGGCACAATACCGATGAAAGCATTTGCAAGAGCCGAATAGCTGCCATCATCCCTGGCATCGTTACTCACAACTCTTGGCCACTCTTACAGATGGTTATTGGACAGTTCCCGAGGCAGAAAGCCCACAGGTGTGTGTGCTTCCCCAGACAGGGAGGATGAGCAGCGCTCTGGCTCTGCCCCGTGCCGAGCAGGCCGGCGCACTGCAGCGGGACAGCAGCCTCCGCTCAGGCTATCGCCCATCCCTAGGAGCAGGAGGCAGCACAGCCCACGGCAGACGCCCTGCAGAGGTGAAATGTTCCTTCCCTGGCTCCCATGAAGGCAAAGCTGCGACCCCGCTGGGTTGTGCTTCGCTGCAGACCTGCCCTGGCAGTTTGCACAGCTTGGCTTGATATTGAGGGAAAATGTATTTATGCATTATGTCATTTTAATGAATAATGAGTGGCAAAAACAACAAGCACTTGGTAAATCTTCCAACTTAGTTATTTTTCCTTCAAAAGGCTTAATTTCTGTCAAGCTCCTTTTGCTTGACATTGTATGTCACTTAGCACATTAATTCCTTAATATATAATAGAACTGTGAGGAGGGAATCAGGAAGTTTTCCCTGTTATCTCTGGATCAGGCAGAACCACTTCTTACCACATCACAGCAAAAAGGGAGCAGAACCGAATAACCTGAATATTGGCTCAACTGCACTGGTTCCAAAAATGAAGGGGGCAGAGCCTCCTCCAAGGGAAAAGATGAGACTTTGCTTCTTTTGCTTCTTGTCCAACTTCACCTTATCACACACACATGAATCTGGAAGGGTCTGATAAAAAGGTGATTGCAGGGTTTTCTTTAATAAGCAGTACCACAAGTATAAGCTTAGCAAAGGAAGCTTAAAATAGGAAAACTGTGCCAGCTGTTCTCCTGCAATGAGCTTTAATGTTGGTAAAAGCCTCCTAAACAATATATACCATTATCTTTACCTATTTATAGTATTGGTCAAATGAAAAAGAGTGCGAATTGCTACTTAAAGCACAGGTCAGTGTCAGATCAGCCCCGTTATCCCAGACTGTTCACTCAGGGCCTGCTCATAAGGAAGCCCACAAGGTTTGGCACTGTGGGCCCTGTGCAATCACAAGCTGAGGTTACATTAATCAGAAGGCTCGTTGAACAGTCTGCAACAAGGTGCTAAACCCAGGGCTGGCAAACTGAAACAGCGAGCTGTGCTTAGAAGATGTGCAGCTGGATGAAGCGGGTCCCCAGGGTATTCCTTCAGGGAGAGGCAGGACACAGCGGCTGATGCATGACCAGACAAGTTAATAGAGGACATCTTCCTAGTTCATGAGCTATGGAAAGATTCTCTTCCAAAGCTTAATTTTATTCCCTTGCTCAATATGCTGGATTTTCCTTTCTGACTGAAGTTTAATTGTTTCCACCAAACATGAACTGTGTGGATTTTCTGATATTATCAGGGACGTGCTGAAGGTTATTGAGAACGGCTTTCTGCAGAGTAACAACAGTGTTTTCCTGTCACCGACTCTTGCTTCACTGGCTTTTTTTCTCCTCCCTAGAGGCAACCTATTCATGGCGGGGGGGAAACAACCACCACCACCACCAACACACAAAAAACCCCCCAAAAAAACAACTTTGTTTTGAGGCCAGGGACGTGATGGCCATGGCGTTGTTAGAAGCATTAAGCAACTTATAAAGTGATTTACTGAACAGGAACATCAATGCAACGCAAATTAGTCAAAGCCCATTAAGCCACATTTGCACAGAGCAACAATAAGAGCAGCTTCATGAAGTCAGATTTTTAAAATTAGCAGGTTATTCAAATTTGCTTTTACACAGGGCACACGCAGAGGAATAAGCAGGTCTCCCTCTCCGTCCCTGTGGCCTGATGCCCTCGTCAGGCCTGTGAGAGCTGGAAATGCAGCCCGAGCCCCGCGCGGACACGCGAGCTCACACCTCCTGGTGATGGTGACAGCCACGAGGGACAGTGACCGCTTGCAGCGACTGTGCTCAGGACAAAGCCTGAGCTGTTGCATTCTTTGGGGTGAGGAAATGTCCCTGGATGAAGGTGGCAGAATAATCACATTCTATTTTTACACCCACATCCTTTTGCAGGAATATAGCATTCACTTTTGCACTGCAAAAGCAGCACCTTGTTTTTATTTCTTATCAGCCAAGCAATCGGTTATGAAATGGTGCCTTTCTCTCAGAAAACCCTTCAGAGCCCCCTGGTGAGCAACTACCAGACATTTTTTTTTTTTTATGGAGGCTCCCTTTCTTTTAAGGGCACCAATAGTTTGCAGCAGTAAGAAGCAGCTCACTTTTAAAGGTTCCTTCTCTGAGGCATCCCCCGTGTTATCGCTGGTCTTGAACTTGCGCTCCTTGTCCCGGTGGTCAATAGTGGAGTATCCATCTGAGGAGGAAGGATACGAGAGTCAGGCACCCAGCACCCCTGAGAGCAGCAGCAGAGCTGCTGCTGCAGCGCCCAGGAGCGAAGACACAGGAGACCAACCATCCCGACCCGAAGATGCTGGCAGCCTGCTTTTCACATGCTCTGCAATTTTATTTTTATCAGCTTAAAACAAAACAGAAAAGCCCTCTTTTTGTCTCGCTGCCAGATGCTGGCGCTCATTAGTGAGCAGCCCTGTTTTCGTCCCAGCCGTTGCAGTTTTGTAGCGTGCCCAAGGAAAGCAGCAAGTTGTCATCTCACACCCCGGGCTAATGAGCTCCAAATTCAGCTCAAATCTTCTGTTCCTTGCTCAGCTGCCTCATTAATTGGCTGTGTTCATTCTCTGAGTGGTCCTGCAGCACGTTCCCACTCTTCCCAAGCCCGACTGCTGGCAGGACATGACTGTAATTTGGAAGGGCCCTTTTCAGAGCACCAAAAGGGCCCGTCGAGTTGGAGGGGACCTTGATGCAAACCCTGCTGTGCAAGGCCCGTCCCTCAGGACAAACTAGCACCTGTTGGCAATTCCTCTCCTGACAACTAAGAAATAATATGAATATATAATTAAAATGAGGAAGGAGAGTGAGAGAGGCCTTTATAGAAAAATAGTTCTAATTGTTTCAAAAGCTTTACTTTGAACCTTTGCTGTCAGCCAATACAAATCTTATTTTCTTGACACATCAAATTCCCCTTGTTATTGGTGACAAACAGACCCTCTCACACTCTGCTGTGGCAGCATTGTCATCTGAAGCAAACGACACATTTATACTTCTCACTAGGCTTTTGTTTCTCCCTATGTAATTAAGAGATCATTAATGCATTCATGTCTTGACAAACTGAATTCTTAGAACAGCCCAAAAGAAGTTTCACATAAAATACCACAATGCTCTTCTCTTGGTTTACTGCCCACAACAGGTCACCTAAGAAAAATAAGTCATGTTTTTGTGGGTTTCCAGAGGCATAAAGAGGCCCTGTTTGCCCACACAATGGTAGCACATGGAGCCAGAATAAATTGCATCAGAGTCACAGTGCAGGGCTCTAAATGATGTTTATGCTGGCTACAATCAAGCTGCTTCTAAAAAAGCCGAAGTATTCCTACTGTCTGTGAATGACAGGGTGCACAGACCTTCTGCGAGCGCTCGAGGAGCTGTGTATTTCGGACAGGTGTAGTAACAGATTCCACAACCACGCTGCCTGAAAATAACTAAAGCATTTTTGAGTTATACTAGCAAACAGATCTTAAAGCTGGAAAATCACTGCTACACAGAGCAATGATTGCTTACAACTATTCGGTGTCAACGAAGATACCTAACATTCTTGCCTGTCCCTTCCAAACAAAGGAAGGAAAAACCCACCAGCTGCAGCAGCCACCCAGGCACATTCCCGGGGGAACACAGGCCAATAATTCTCTTCCCGATGACAGGCTGATCCTGATAATAAGTCACACACAAATCTAAAGGCTCATTATTCATTTGGGAACCAAAAGTACACATAGGTATACATTTAATGATGGAAACATGCTGCCTCTCAGAAATTCAACCTCGGAACAACTGAGGTAGCTCTATACAATGAAATATTAATTTAAGCTCACAGAGCACTTTGTAACAGATCACCCATGATGGCATTACAGAAATGCAGAACACTTTTTTAGAAGGAATTGACAGGATGCAAAGGGAAACCTTTAACCCACAAGCAGAAAGCCAGAGCTAATAAGGTGAAATATGACAGCTGTGATATTTTCCAGGGACCAAGGTCAGGAGTAAGGACTGTAATCACAGAAAGTTAAAAGCACAGCAGTTCTTTACCACTATTTTAAAAAAACCAAACCAAACAAACAAACCAAACAAAAAAATGCTTAACCAGGATAGCAACAGCAGGA
>NW_010586632.1:0-10983 GCF_000705375.1 Tinamus guttatus | reverse complement strand
AGCAGCTTTCTGATGGAATTAGTGAGCACTCCCTCTTCCCCATTTCTGTTTCATTATAAAAAAAAATCAGTATTAACACTGTTTCTATGGAATAAAGGAGGTATATGGAATAAATAAATTGTGCTGCTCCAGCACATAAGTGCATTATTCTGAATTAATACAATTCAGATTACAGATTTATATCGCTCAAGAGAGGCCCTCCCCATTCTGAAATGAGTGTTTTTTTCATTTCTCCATTTGTCCTTGGCTTGTTTACTCCTTTCTTAACCTCCTGCTTGCTGTCTTGTGTATCGCTTCACCGAGTATCTTCCATTCACTCTGCAGTGAGGTGTTTGTGGTCCTCACAAACCACAGGACCGAGGGGCCCGCTGCGTCAGTCCATCTGTGCCTTGCACAGCTCTCAGCTTATTAAGATTAAACCTCCAGCGCCTTCAGAAAAGAGGATGAGGAGAGTCATGCCTGAGGATGGGGATGCAGGGCAGGGCCACCTGAACACACATCCCTGGCCAGAGCACCTCTTGTCTGACCGTGGGCTAATCAAGGCCCCGATGCAGATGTACACAGCTCACAGATCTGGCTAATTGCCTCAGAGCACAGGCCTGTCGCTTCCACCGGCCGCTCCGGGCCACGGCCCCCTCGGGCAGCACCGCGACAGCGACGTTGAGCATCTTCCCTCCGTGCACAACCACTGTCTGGAGCTGACAAGGTCTGACAGACCTGAGAAAATGCACCCCACTTGTCGAGCTCTGCCCCAGCCCTCACGTTGCTCCCAGCAGCAGGAAGCTGCTGCAGTTATATCAAGGCTCAAACAAGGAGCACTGTGGTAACGCAGCACCTGCCAGCACACTGATCCCGCCAGGCCATCGTCCCCAGAGTCACTGCCTTCCACTGTGAGGAGAAACACCTCGCTGCTCCCTTAGACAAAGTACATATGGACAGCTGATCCATATGGCAGCTGGGATCTCATTTTGCTGACAACATGAAAGGCATTACACCCCAGTGATCTAACTTTCAAACATGGTTTTCTGACATGCCTTTTTTTTTTTTTTGTGCCCTTTTTTCAGCTACAGTGACAAATAATAGTATGTCAAACAGCTTGATTTGGAGGCATTAATACAAAAATTTAAGCACAAATACTGCCAAATTGGAGGAACTAAAAGAGATTCCCAGGGGAATAAACACCACCAGTAAAGAAAAAATCTACAAGTCAAATTGCAGAGCTTATCAGCCTCAAAGCACTTCTTCAAGACAGTGTGCATTCATTCTCTTTCCAGAGGAAAAGATAGGCTCAGTTAGATGCAGGTAAGTTAAAAGCAGAGCCACAATTGTTATATATATTATTTTTAGTGTTACTATAAAGTGCCTTTCAACATCTTTTCCTTTCTGAAAAATACTAAATTTCTCTGAATCTCAAGACTTACAGATCTGTAATATGGCATGCAGCTGCTTCAATGGCCAGAGACCACAATGCAAGTTGTGCTGGTATTTCTCCATTATGTGTAAGAGTAGTGGAGTGATTGACACATACATGGTATATGTATTTAAATAAATAAATAAATGACATCTGATCTTTTGTAAGGTAAAGTTCTGTTTTTAAATGTCAGCTTTATCCATTTGAAAGAATATCACCTAGAGAAACAGTTGAACTTTCCTGTGAGTGACAGTGTGCTCTATTGAAACAGACAGGGGATTCGATCTATGACTAAATTTACCTGGGCCAAGCTCATCCATAGGTATCATATCACGACTCCCAGACTTCTCGTTATCTATAAAACAGAAGCATCGAAAGCGTTTGTGTTACACTTGCTTTTTTTCAACATGTGGTAGTTTTAAATTAGAGATAGAAACACTATCTATAGACACTGTAGACATTTATAAAATACTGAACACAAAGACTACTTTAAAAAATATTCAATTACTATTTATTCAGAAAGAAAAGTTTGACTTAAGCTCTCCAGAAAGCACATACATTTTTGCACGGCAATATGTAACTCCCTCTTTCCCAGTAGTAACAGGAATATCAGATCTGCTTGAGACCTTCTATTAGTGTTACTAGAGAGCATCTCTCTAGGCTTCCCCAGAATAAAAGAGAAAGAAACTAAGGAAGGGTGCAGCTTCACATGACACATAATCCAATCAGCAGCCTGCTGAGCCAACAAAAAGCTACCCCACAAGGGAAACAAATACTTTACTGTTGGATCAGCAAGCTGATCCTCATCATCCTCTGCCTGCATCATTTGCCAGATTGGACTGAAGACAGTGAAGGTGAGGTAGAAACACACAGAGAAGAGCGGGGCTGATAACCTGGCTAACTTCAGGTTACTGCAGATGCAAGTGCAACATCACAAAGCAGACCAGATTTCTGGAAAGAAGTTTTAACACCAGATTGCTAGAAACCAGAAGCAGGTTCAGAGTCAAAGAATCATAGTGGAATTAAAGCTGGAGCTACACCAGTGTTTGCACAGTTGTGTCAAGCCCAATAAACAAGCACAGTTAGGTCTAGCTAGCACGTGAATAAAACATCTCCAATAAAAACATGCATGACAAATAAAGCAGTACCTCCAAAACAGGTATTTAAAAAAGAAAAAACAAACAAACAAAATAAACAGGATGGAGTCAACACCCTAGGGGTAAGCTAGTGCTAAAGGCCAAGCACAGTCAGGGCAAAGACTGCATTTACTAATATAAGATGTTCTCAAACATGGTTGTTTGTGTTCTAATTAAGCTTCAACTGATGCCTATTCAAAGACTTCCAGGAAGATTTAACTGATAAGTTTGTTTTTGCATCTTGTATGTAACATTGGCAGTGTGCTTTTCATGGAGGAGGGAATACTATCCACATAATTAATAGAACTGATCATTTTTGGGACTGTGGGGTAAAGAACACATAAGTAATACATTTTTACTCTATCATACCACAGATGTGGTATATACAGATGTGGTATGAAAGCCAAAAAATAAGCAAGTAAACCAAAGTGGTAACAAGCAGAACTGACCTTGACTTTTATCCACCAGAGGCAAAGTGCTGTCGTCATAGCCAGACTTGCCAGCGGTACCTTTAGAACCCTTTGGGGCTGCAGAAACAGACTACGAGACACAACACACGAACAAGAATTTGCCACTTTGGCAGATCGAACAAGAAAAATAAATAAAGCAACCGTATGGGGTGAGATCATGGGATTATGCTAAACCTCCCTTCAGACAGCAACATGGCACGGGGGTATTTTCATACAGATTTGTTGGTGGAATCTTTTTTTTTTTTTTTTTGGTCAACTGGATGGTTGCACTGTTAGCCTGTAAAAGGAGCTCAGCCTCTCAGAAGGAAAGGTGAGGACGTTACACATCCAGAGGAGGTGGCTGCCTCAGGCCACTGGATGGAATATGTTTGGAATGAGACAACTGAGAAAGAGAAATGTTTGCTCTTTCTCCAGGAAAGTGGGGAGGGCATTTGGCTTTAAGCAAAGTTGCATTCTTCCAAAAGCAAAACAGCTACACAGGCCGCTAAGAAACATATCCAGCCAATATCCATGATGCTGTGATTGAAACAGCAGAATACACTGTTCTATAACCTAAAAGAAGTCTCTAAGCCCCCGGTCTACCACACATTAATATTCAACTAAGTTAGGATAAGACACCTTCCACTCAGGAATTCAACAACTACCGAGACCCAACATCTCTACCTGGAAGTGGGACTTGTTCCATCCATCCTTCTGCAGGGCATTTCGCAGCTCTTTATAGCTCCAGATCATCTGAAGGACGTGAGATGCTGCTTTTGTTTCTCTGGGAGACTGGCTGATTTGCAAGATAAAATTAGAATCTCAAATATCAAGAAATACAAGACCTTTTACACTTTGACTTTTTTTGCACTCGAGCAATACCCAGGAAGTACATGGTGACCCTTGGCCTTATAGCTGCCATGAAAAAAAAAAGGATTTAATTCTGTTTGGGTTTATTTGGACTAGGAGTAGGATGGAGGGGGTAGCTCTGGTATTTCCTAACAATGTAAACCAATGAAGCCTTCAACTATTCTCTGATAATTTTGCTAAAAATACACTTAAACAAATAAACTATCTGAACTAGATGTACCTCAAACTATTTTTTTCTAAGCCAGTCAGAACACAGATTTCAACATAATCACACAGTGGAAATTTGCCACTTCAAACTAGCACCATTGGCCTCTCAGTCAGAATGCTCAATGTACATCATTAGCCATTTGGAGCTTACAAAAAATGAAATTTTGTAACTGCTCTTTCAGGAATGCTGCCACAGGTGAAAAGCCTCCTGCTCTGAAAACAAAGGTCATGGCTTCATTGCAAATGACAACTGCTGAATGCATGTATGTTGCTAAAGATAAGATAACGAGACTAAAATAAGACTAAGAGAAAGCATGCCCTTACAGCACAGGTGTTTTATTCAACCTTTTTCTTTGGCCAATTAAACCTAATAAAGGTACAGACTGATAATGTGTTTTTACTGCCCATATTAGTTGCTTTAGATACAACTTGGAAGGGTCAGCATGCTTGTATACTTTCACAAAGCAAAGCAGTGCTGCTCATAGTGACATTTTCATGTCTGCAGTGAGTTTTTGTGCATTTTGCCTTCAACTATCACTTACCTTGACTTGCTGATAGCTACCAACTTCTGAATGCCCTGCGTCTGGATCAGAGACCTTGCGTTTTCTGAACTGTCAGTAATGATTTCATGGATGGTGTTCAACACTGCAACCACTGTGTCCTCTTCCAAGTTCTTTGAAGACCTCTGCTGCCTGCTGGGCAAATTTCTTACCAGTTCACCCATGGCATAACTACCTAGAAAAGGGAAAAAGATACCATTAGTCTTTAGTCAGACAATAATTCCACCTTCCCACCCTGAATTCTAAAATTCAAGGATGTTTGCTAGGTCAAAAGATGTTATAACATGTTTGGAACCTCAAGACTACAGCTTCATGGTTTATTTATTACTAATTATTTCAAGGTGATTTAAAGTAGATATCCAAGAGAAACTACTACATCACGAATGCTAAAAGGGATTGAGGGGAAAAAAAAAACACTTTTCAGTCTATATTGAGAATCTTACGGCCAGCATCCGTCATACTTTGCAGTGCCTGAGGCAAAAAGCAGCCAGTAGCTGCAGCTAATGCCACATATTCATGCTAATACACGCACACAGTTTACTCAACTTAGCCTTATAATAGGCCTTCTGGGGCAAGGAGAGCGGCCATGCATCTATTAACCTTCCCCCAGCAAAGGCAGGAGCGTTTCCTCCTGGGTGCAGTTAGCCTTCACAGCATGTAGTACCGGGGAAAAAACAAGGAGTCCAAAGTTTATCACTCCCCGGAGTCTGTCTGTACCTTTTGCTGAGCTACACCTCTGAACTGTTAGAAAAGAAGCCTGGTGTATTGAGGCAAAATTGCAGCTTGTTATTTATTGGTATCAGCTTGGATGGTGGCATTAAAACATGGAAGGAATACTTTCTGACCTGACAAGGTTATAGTTTAAGCAAGTACCTCAATAAAATGCAGAGGCAACCAGAGAAAACTCAACTCACAGCTGAACCTTTCTGATTCCCACTTACATGCAGGTGAAGGCCCCTTTGCTCCCTTAACTGGGAGTCACTGAGCACTGTGGAAAAATCAAAGTTGAAGGAGCAGTATCTCAACTCTAAGTTGTCAAGCGTCAAGCTCCTACAGCAACTGCACTGCAGAAGAATGAGATGGGAAGGAGGAATTCACTGGTGGGAAGAGGAGACAGCTTCACATCCAGGTCCACTGCGCTGCCCTCGTATAGCTCAGCATGGCAAGCAGCAGATTGCAGCTCCAATCTACACGGGAGCCACCTGTTTGAAATCACTCAATGTGACCAGGAGCTCATGTGCCATGTCAGCCAAAGCTTGAAGGAAGGCAAGCAGGCTCCTACCAACCCGCCTGATCCTCAGCATGACCATACACCCTTCCTACAGAGATCTACGTGTTTTTACTCCTGAGTTGCAAAGATTTGCCTCAAAATGTTGCTTGTTGGAAAGGGTTGGAATTACATTGTGAAATGGTAATCTTCCAGTTGCTGGCTACACAGAGTGGTTTTAGATACTGCTGATGGCAACTGCATATGAAAGGAACCCTACGCTCAGGAGAAAAAATGTGGGATCTCTCCATCTCTCCTGTGTATCAAAAACTTCACCCAGTAAGAAACAACCAGAAGATACCTATAAGATCTTTATTGCGAAGATCCATGGAAAGGTTTCTCAGGGCAATTGAGACAGCCCTCACGACCTTGTCAGAGTCAGACTGGAGAAGCTCCACGAGCACCGGCAGGCCCCTCTCCTTCCGCACCGTGGCACGGATGTACGTGGACCACTGATCAGAACACACAAGGGAAGAGAAACCGCAGAGCTTTGTGAATTCACAGATCCAGAATGCACTTTCCTGAGAAATCTGACAATCCAATGAATTAAATATCTAGGACGCTTAAATATCTAACAAAAGGCTTTGCTGAATGAATGCAGCAATGGTTAAGTAGCTTAAATATTAAAACCTGCTTAAGTTCAAGCCATCATGAGTTCAGTGACACTCTTGCTTCACAAACACCATCTGTCCAGAAGATGCAAAGCATCTCAAGAGGGGAAATAAAATGGAACTACCTGCTTGGGGTTCCCGTATCCCCTCTTTTAAAAGGCAAGCAAATGCAAAATAACAGTGAACTTAAAATGGCATGTAGCTTTGTCTTTATCTAGCAAAAAGAAACAAGCGACAGACTGAAGACTGCACTCACTGTCCAGTTCCCAGCGCTGAGGTTCTGCAAGGCCCCTGCTGCAGCTTCTAGGGTGTTGAAATTCTGACTTTCGGTGAGGATGGAGAGGTACAGCCGAACCACATCTGGCTGGTACAGTAATTCAAAGCCTGCGGGTGGGAGAAGAGAACAAGGAGGTCAGAAACAAGAGAAGCAAAAATGACAATGTGCGAGTGACACACACTAAACCTTTACTTAACGACATACGAGAACAGCTGAGAGAAAGCTACACCACAGAAAGGAGGATTTCTGCCACGTTCAGGACATTTTAGCCACACCTGTTGAAAGCAGAGCACACAGGAATTCATCCAGGGCATTTTCCCCTGCACTGAAGATCCATTTGCTGACCTTAAGGTTGATGGTTCTCTCTGCTGAAACCTGCTCTGCTATAAGCTTAGCTCGCAGCCTGAGTATGTGTATGTAAGAACAAGGTGACAAGAGAGAAGGGCTGTTTACAGGAATAGCCACTTTTCCTCTCTTGACTTTGTGCAAATTCAACTGGCACTCCTCTTTTTTTCTTTTCTTTCTCCCTCCATTCAAAACAATCTCAACAGCTTTACAGACACAAACAATATTGCCAAACGGAACGAAGCATCCTTGCCAAAGAACGCAGATGCCAACAAGGCTCCTCGCATGCCCAAATGGTAGGTGCAGAGAGAAACCCTGACCGCTCGTCAGCCGTTAGGCCAACCCAGCAGCGTCCACCCGGACGGTGCCGCACGTTAACGGAGCGGCCCCAGAGCCTCTGCTTCAGCTCTGCAGCACGACAGGAACGAGAACCATCCCCAGCTCCGCCAGGCGTTTCCTTTTGTGCTGCTGAGAGAGTTACTGACAGCGGCCTCCGTGTCTCAAATTCCTCATCCAAGGGATTGTGACTTATCCATCAACCCGCAGTACAGGAGGATCCCGTCTGGGACAAGGAGTCCCCTGTCCTAGAGACGACACAACAGGAAGGCATCAGGTATCTACAGTGCTCTGTGATGCCAGTTACTGATTTTGTATCAGTGTATTCTGAAAGGGAAAGATAGATTTTTTTTTTCCCCTGAATGTATTATCACTCTACATTATCTTTAGACTATACAATATTATTACACGGGGCTATAAGTAATTGGCTTTTATACAGCACGGCCCTATTCTGTCATCATAACTTTCCAAGTTAGTAGCAAGTTGTTGCATATTTTGAAGCAATTTTATCTTTTTTCCCCACTAAGTGTGGCATGACACATTGCATTAATTAGTGAGGAAAGGCAAGCACCCCATAAACAACTCCATAAACAACTCGCCAGCCAGATAAAAATCTCAAAGTTGATGGTGCTGTTCAGATTACGTCAATGAAAAGTTAATTCTCCCAAAGTATTTTAGGAGTGTAAAAAAGGCACAAGCAATCTATAATAAACACAGACTCATCTGCAATCACTGTAGCTGGAAAGTATTTCTTGGTTAATGGCTTTTGGGGAGTTTGCAGAAAGTGAAATTCAGCAGACATTACCTGCAACAGTATTACTAGGGGGAAAAAAATGTCATAAAGGAAACATGAAGATGGGAATGAGCTTGGGGCACAAGGAAATATGAGGGTTATCTTATGCAGAATAATTTTTCTGTATTTGTACGCATGCAAAAAATATCTTCCACATAACAAGGTGCTATCCTAAAATAGTGACATAATCCAAAGCAAGATTTTTACTGGCGAGACAGAAAGCCCCCACACCCAAACTAAAACCCTCAAAATCACCTGCTCCTCACCTTGTGCAGCACATGGCACAGATGGACTTTCAGTCTTAGCACAAACCTAGACCCAAGCAAACGGAACAATGAAATCCCATCAAACAGGGATTTTCTTGAAAAAGTCTCCGTTGTGAGAGAGTATAAAAGGTGCTGTAACCCAAAGCCTTACCTTCATATACTAACTTTTTCTGGATTTTTCATAATAGTTATGGCTAGGGGGCTACACGAGCCACGATCTCAGAATTCAAAATGCAAAACCCTGTATAAAACCAAGCCACAAACACAGGGCCGTGTTAACCCCCTGGATACAGGGTGCTTATTTGTTCTACTGAACCCAGAAAAGAGATTTTTGCCTGCAAGCTGAAAGCCTGATGTGTGCACGAGGGTACATGGGCTCTGCTGTTAACACTTCCCCTGTTTAACTTCCCCCGCATCCCGGCACTCTCGCATGCCTCAAACACCCAAATAATTAACCTGCCCCATGTCTGTGGCTGGTTTTAATGCCATCACTTGCTTGTTACATGACACTCTGCAGATACGTGCAAGCCACAACAGATGGCAAGTCCCACAGGCATCCTGCCAAGCTATTCTACCTTCTTTCCTCTTCTCCAATGTCTTCGCCTTGCACTGGGATCACTGCCCTCTATATCGAATGCTGAAAAAAGACTGCAGTTAATTTAATACATGAAGCATAAACACTGGTATAGTTTTTCTCCATGCCACAAAAAAAAAAAAAAATCTGTGATTATTTGACTGCAATATGACCTTCAGATCACATTTTTCCTCTGCCAATTCATAAAGTGGATTGGCAGTCTAAGAACAGCTCAAGATAAAGCACCACTACCTGATAATAAGCACACGCTATTCCTTTCCTTAACACTACAAGTCAAAAAATCTCTTGGGATAGTTTATCGGAATTTTGACACTACTGTTTTCAGTAGTCAGATTAGCCAAAAGATGAAGGTTCATAAACAGGGAACATGATTCTAGGACATGCAGCACACCTGTATTTGAACTCAGACTTGTCCGTGGTTGAACAAGTAGCAATTCTTTAGTCAACCTCCTCTGATGGCCTTGTTTTTAACCGCCCAGTAATACTTTTAGCATACTTGGAAACAGCCCCACACATCCACCATCCCCTGTTCTTTAAGAGCAGTCTATAGCCTGTCCTTTGAGGCAGCCTATATGTTCTTTATTGGCTGGACAGGTCTGCCTTAGTCTCAGAGTCCCACCGTGGCAGCGCTTCTGAACAAGTCCAGCTCTACCAGCAAAAGGAAGGCAGAAAGTGCTAAAAGAGAGAAATGTGAATGTTCCCCCATGGACGGCTGCTCATTAGCAGAGATGAGAACCTAAAAGGAAGAACGTTCCTGCTGCACCTGGGGGTTTATACTCCTCACCGACAACAAGCTGACACTTTAAATAAACATTATAGCCCCTTAAAAAGAAAGAAGCAAGTTTTATATTTTCTCCATCAGCCTTCTGTCCTATGGAATCCATCTTTCTATTTATAGGATGTAATTTGTCTGTATTATTATAAATTTCCTTCCAGTACTGTGCAGAGGCCTCGCACATTTTTCCATGAAGCGCTTCATGTGCATTCCTGGGAAGCACAGCTGGTCTCACCTCCATTAAGCACCTGCTTCTCTCATAAACTGATTTCCTTAATTTCAAGATCATCTTAATTATTTGTTCAGGTAATGCTGCTTTGTGCAAGATGTGGCTAATTGCTTATATCCATGTTTTAAATGGAAGTGAAAAAAGAGGGTCATTAGTGATTAGCAACACATCAAACAAACAAAAAAACCTACATTGTTCTTTTCTTTAGAAAGCTGTTTTAATTATAGTCCAGATTTAGCAATGTCTGGACTTTTCCATAGGTTACAGAATTGTGCTGAGTTAGAATCTATACCATTTCCTTCTGTAAAAGCATAGGTATCAGTTGTTGCTTTTTTAACTGGAAAAAAAGCAAACAAATCAACTATTTTTGCTTTTGCCTTTTAGAGAAAACGCCTTTGGTGCTGATGCCATCGAGGATTTTCACAGCCTCTGAAGCAGCCCCCGACCACTGGCAGGACCGTGTACACAGGGGAAGATCTTTCACACGAGCCCCCTTTTCACCACCGTGCCCTAGTCTCCTCGTTGGGCAATAAATGACAGTTAATTGCTTCTTTGCATCAGAGTCACTCGAAAGTGGCCGGGGAATTAGGTTTGTGTGAAGTTCACACTACGAGGAGGCGCCAAGTGGATTATCCTCCATTTGCCCACAGAACAGCAACAGCCCAGACAGTAATTCCGAGCGTGCACGGAAAAGAGGCCCGAGGAATTCCCGGTGGCGATTCCTCATCCACAACCCGGCCAGCCCTGGGTCTCCGTGCCGAGCACGACGCAGCAG
Organism: Tinamus guttatus; assembly: GCF_000705375.1. The sequence continues at coordinate 81 of NW_010586632.1, read as the reverse complement.
CTCCCCATCGCCTCCTCCACAGACCTTGCTTTCCTCTTGGCAATGCTGACACAGCCTGTGCATAGCTACATGCTGGCAATA
>NW_010586631.1:15996-30685 GCF_000705375.1 Tinamus guttatus | reverse complement strand
CCCCTGCACCCCTTCCCAGTGCGGCATTGTCCTGGGAGCTCTGCTCCTCATTTTCTGTTCTTGGATGACTCATCAATCCTGCATGTTCCTGGTGAAGTCGGCCAACCTCAGCAAGCGCAGGACCTACCCCGGCCTTGGTGAGAATTTTCGGCGCTCGGGCTTGTGTGTGTTTTGCTTGTTTGTTTTTTAACTGCGGTTTTGCTTTGACCTCTCAATTTACAACTTTCAGACTGATATTGTTGGAATATAAAATGGTTTCTTGATGTAGTTTTCAATTTGTGTTTTGTTCCTCTGTCAGCCGCTTCCCGGCCCCGCGTCCCCGGGGGAGCGCCAGGGTTTAATTCTGCTCTTGACAGGGAAGTTAATAGGCGCAGAATTGTTTTGCCTCTGCAGGGCAGGGGAGGAGATGCGGCGCTGACTGATCAAAACCCAAGTTTTCAGGAGCTGGCGTAGCGGGTGTCTGGTGTAAATTATTGGTCTCAGCACGAAAGCCACGAGCGTCCCCACCCAGCGCGCTGCCGAGGACATCGGGTTCTGCCAGCAGAGAGCCTGGCACGGAGCGGGGGCTGCCTGGATCCCAGCTCCGTGTGCATTTATGGCAGAGCAGGGGAGCAGAGAGGAAGCAGTGTGCGAGCTTCCAAGTGGCCGAGAAAATAAAAACAGCTGCAAGATTCATGTGTGGGGTTTGGCAGGCGCGGCCGGGCCTCTTCCTCGGAGCGCGTCTCCGCGGCGCTGGCGCCGGCACCGCGCTCTGCTCGTGACCTCTCCGGTGCTGCCTGGGGGACACGGGCTGGCTGCCGTGGGTCCCCTGGGCTGGCACGTGGGACGGAGGGCAGGGGCTCTCCCGTGTCCTCGGGGAGCTGCGAGGCTCCTGCGGGACGCGCTGATGGTGACGGATGGGTCCCCGCGGTGCGGCCCCAGGAGAGGCTTTTTTAATCCTTTCATTAGTCTGCCCCGCGCCTCCCAGGAAGCCGGGATCCTCCGCGCGCTCCCGGCCAAGGCGCCCGCGCACACAGAGGGCCTGCAGACCTCCTGGCACAGCAGAGCTGGCACCGAGCGCGGCGCGGCCCCTTCCTCCCTCCGCTGGCCCTGGGAGAGGTGCCCCGGAGCGGTCCCGGAGGAAAGGCAGCGCTCCTGCGCCGCATCCCAATGCACCGGCGCCGAGCGGCTCCACACAGGCGGCCTTTGTCACCGCGTGCATCTGCGAGAGGGGCCTGGCAGCCCCTGCAGCTCCTTCTGTGGGAGGCTTTGGCAGCGCTGAAAGATGTAAGAAAGTTTTGCGAATTAACTTCAGTCAGCCAGTGCCTTCCGGAGGAGCACTGAGAGCTGCCGTTACCACTACAAAAGCGCTGGGCGCGTAGCAGGCTAATATCTAGCGCAGACATCTCCTCTCGGCAGCCCCGTGCGCGCCAGGGGATTGGTTATTAAAAATATTTTGCCCTTCAACACCTTTCGGCAGCGCTGCGTGGAAAAGAAGGGCCTCGGACAGATGTGTGAACAGGCGGGGAAGTGGGTGTGATTCCGAGATGGAATTTAACCGGGAAAGGAGCTGCTGCCTCCCCCCAGCCCTCGCGGCAGCTGCCGGCGGCCTGGGTCTTCGCAGGCTGTTTGTGCTGGGGCCGGCCCCGCGGGGAAGCGGCTCGGGAAGCTCCCCACGGAGCACAGCTCGCCCTTGCAGTTGCCACGCGGGCTTTAAATGGGCTTCCCTAATTGCCGAGCCGCCTCGGCGCTGCCCAGCTCGTTAGGCAGCCACAGATCCCCTTCCGCGGGCGGCTCGCCGCACGATGTGTTTTATAGCCATCGTCTCCTTCCTCCGTGAGAAGATAAAGGATCCGGTTTTTCTCTTGTCCCCAGATGGGGACATGTGACATAACGTGTGGAGGTTTGTTCTCATTAGGGCATCGTTTCGGAATAGCCAGCGAGGGGGATCGATTCTCAGCAGCTCGGCCGGAGCCGGCAGCTGCAGTTGTTATCCGGAGACACCCACATTCCTACGGGATGTAGAAAAGGAGCTCGTAGGAACGATGCCGGAGCAGAGCCCTTCTGGAGGCTGCCCCGACGGGGCTCCGGCAGGGATATTTTCCCTCTTGCCGCTTCCTCTTCCTTTCCCACCTCGCCCTTTGATGCTGCCTATCTGGCTGACCCACCTGGGGGCTGTTTCCTCGTTCTGTTACTGCCGCAAGATCCCAGCGGCGCCGCGGGCCGGGGGCCCCGTCCTGCCGCCGCAGCGCTGTGGGGCCGCTCTCCTGCCCTGCTTTTCCTCACCCCATGGGAGAACATCCTGTTTCCTTGATTTTCAACTTTAGCAGAGCCCAAAGAAATCGCTGTTTGTAAGTGAGTATTTACAATAAGAGGTGGCGTTTCCAGCGGCGAACGCCGTGTCCTCCGTGGCCACCAGGTGAGCCCCGGGGGACACGAGGGGGTCCCGGCGCCGCTGCTCCGCTGGCAGCTCCAGCAGTGCGGTCCCTGCTTGGAGCTGGAGCTCTTCATTCCCATTCTCTCTGGTAACATAGAGCTAAAAATACAAGCAGAGTTTTCTTGGCATTTTCTTTTTGCAAAAAAAAACCCCGATGATTTAAAGACTACTGATCATTTTCTGCTACAAGCTACAACCAAAGTATGGAAAAAAATTGTCTCTTGGCAGCAACCTTCTGGTGTGGGTTGTGAGGCCTGGGTATTCTGGGTATGGAATTGAACATTCTGGGCACCGTCTCAGCTCTCCCATCCAGCAACATCAGGCGGTTCAGTTAGGGTGGGAAGATAAAAATAAAAATGAGAGTTTGATTGAAATTTTGTACTGCAGGAACTTTTTGCCACACAGCATCTTCTACATGCATATTTTCTCTTCCGCGCTGACTTTTCTTTTAATGGTTGCCATGTGTGACTGCTACTTCACACTACTTAAAAGGAAAGGAGAAGTAGAAAAAAAAGGAACCTGCTTTGTGTCTTTCCCTCATCTTTGTTCCCATCTTCTGTGGGAAGGGCACGTCTGGAGAAGAAACTGGGAGGGTGGGGAAGGGAATTGGCCCCAGAATAACAACATTTTTTTTTTTCCTGCTGACTTGCTTTTTATCACTGTTATTATTTCATTTCTAGCTGATATATGTGCTCCATTCTGGACCTTTGCTTCACTGACTGCCATGTTTGTTTGTTTTCTTCTTTTATGCCAGCATTTCACGCCTATGGAAAAGCAGGGAAAATGTTGGTGGAAACAAGGTAATGTGCTACTTATTTAAAGCTGGAACAGTTTGGTTTTCTGTAATGAAAGACTCTGCTCGGCAGCCTCTTGTGGCCTTGCCGTGCTCTCATTTCTTACGCTCCTTTTTTCTCTGGTCCCCAAAGTCCTCCTTGCTACCTGGAATTTGAACCGGGAAGGGAAACGAGATCCCCAAGTGCAGCTTTGTGTTTGGCCCCAGCACATCCCATTGCTTCCCGGGAGCCCCGTTCCGCTCTCCCATGCGGAGCGGGGGCACCTCCACGGCCCGTTCCCCATGGCCAAGCTCTGCTCCCAGCTGCAAACTGCTGCAGAATGCTAAAAATACCCTGAATATTTCTCAAATGTTACTTGTCCGTGCAGGCAATTGCTGTAATTGCCACAGGGATGTTATATAATTGGAAATGGGAGGAAAAGTGGTCCAGGCAGTCGTGAATGGGAGGAGAAGTGGTTCATCAAACAATCTTTTTATTCAAGTGTGGCTCGTTTTGTGGAACAGCGTTTGAGAGCTGATTTGGTATTGAGACTTTCATGGTATACCCTCTCTGCAGGAGGTGGAGCTGAGAGGCCTCTGGCTCATTCTCTCCAGCATTTTTCCAAAGAGGAAAAAAAGGAGTTTTTGCCATCCCTGAGGCCTATTTCTTCTGTGCCTCCAAACAGTAGTTAAACTCCATCTCCAGCAAAGATAGTGCATGTGGATAGAGCATCTTTGGCTTTTATCACTGGCTGCTGAACATGTTTTTGGCATGGAAACCTGGGCCTGTCTTAGCCGTGATGTGCCAGGGAGGCCACGTTCCCTCTGCACATGCATGAGCGAGGGGCAGCTTTAGGGCGCTCCAGAAATACCCTATTGACTGTATATCCCTCTAACTTTTGGGAATGTTGCTGGGTAAATGGGTATCACAGTAGGATTTCTCTTACTTGCTGGTGTGTTTGTTTTTGCAGCATGATTGGGCTCATGTTAGGAACTTGCATTGCTTTCTACGTCGTCATTGGTGACCTGGGGTCCAACTTCTTTGCCCGGCTGCTTGGGTTTCAGGTAAATGAATCCTCACTGGGTTACATCAATGCAAAAAGTTATCCAAATTCTTCTGGAAAGTGTATTGAGCTGTGTTTATTTTAGATGCATCAGAGAGTGTTAAACCTTCCTATGTGCTCGCGAGGCCACAGGGTGATTTGGATCATGTCGTAGGGAACAGGAATGGCATGCCTTGTGAACAGAGCATCTTGCTCCATAAACTCCTGGAAGCCCAGGCTTGGGGGTACACTCCGCAGTCTAAAAGCCCCAGTAAGGCCCTTCGAACAAAGGAATTCTTTTCAAATTGGTCTCTGTTAATCCCAGAATGGTTTCCTGGAGGGGACGGTGCTTCCTGTCTCATTCTTGCCCATAAAGAGTGGTGGCAGACGGTTCCTCTGTCTGGGCTCTGCTCTTGCAGCCCTCTAGTTCAAGAGGGGCTTTTTGTCCCTTCCTCCTTGATGTTTTGGTGGCCAGAGCTATTGTGCACCTGCTTCCCCCTAACACAAACCATGCTCCGAGGTGACCCCGGCTTGGCTGCGTGCACACGGAGGCAGGAGGCTCCCGGGATGCTCCCGGTGCTCAGGGTGCTCCCGGGATGCTCCAGGGCTGCTCTTCCCGCAGCTCCATGCACGGGGCGAGGGCAGTGCAGGGAAGCGACATGGACACGCGGAAGGATTTGGCGGGGCCGTTATCGGCTCTGCCTGATGCTGCTAAGCTCTGATTAAGGAACCGTGAAGTTAAAAAGATGCGTTGTGGCTGCAGCCAAATTAGGTATTAAATATTTCCAAGCATTTCAGAGTGTTCTGCTATAGTAAATACCAGTGCGAGTTTTGATTAATTTTCTGGATCAGAATTTTCAAGACTTCAATCTCTTGTTTCCAAAGTAAGTTCAGTTTTCATTTAACTGCATGAAGATACTTGAGTGGCTTGGGTTGGATTAGCATTTAAACACCCCCTGCTCCCCTCCCCACTTCTGCTCCTTCAGAACAGACCTGTCACGCACTGTGTAGAGCAACAGTGGCACCCAGTGACTGCACAGGCTAATCACAGACCCAGCCAAAGAAAGGCCAAGCTCTCAGTATCATTTTTTTTCTTGAAATTTGTATAAAAACAGAATTTTACATTCCAAATCGATCCCAGTTTTGCATTATAAAAACAGAATTTTACATTCCAAATCTATCCCGATTTTACGTCCTTTCTCATTCCAGAAAATAAACCACATCAATGGGAGCTGTTCTGCTAATCTTGTCAGATATTTTAAATGTGCTCCGTGCTTCAGTGCTTTATGCAGATCCCTTTTCCAGGTGTCTGGCAGCTTCCGGATAGTCCTGCTCTTCGCTGTCTCCCTGTGCATTGTCCTCCCGTTGAGCCTCCAGAGGAACATGATGGCTTCCATACAGTCCTTCAGCGCCATGGCTCTCATCTTTTACACTGTTTTCATGTTTGTGGTGAGTATTGATGCTGGGAATACTCCTTTTTTCTTGGGCTTATCCTGTGAGGACAGCCTGCAGGTGCAGGACCCTTGTTTAAAATGTTCTTCCTGGTGAATAGTGCTGATATAATGTGTAGTGACTAATCTAGGTGCCCGTTCACTTAAGCTCATGCAGGTAAAAATATGCAGGCTCTAGAAACTGGGCAGTGGGTCTCTCCACTGCTGCCGATTCTACAGATTGTGGTGACCAAATCGAGCTGTGGCTTATGCTGCTTGTTGGTGCCTTACAGGGTTTAGGGCTCAGAAGTAGGAGGGAAATGTCTGGAAGCAGAGTGACTTTTATCATATATATGTATGTGTATATGTGCACCTACACACACACACATATATGTATATATTCATTAAAGACTTTAGTTTTTAGCTCCCCCTCCTCTGCAGGGGGAGCTGGTTCGTGTTAGGAACGCAAGGTTTGTACTTGGTGTGCTCTCCTGCATTTGGTGGCTCATGCCTTCCAGGCAGTGAGTGACTTTGTCTCTCAGATACCAGTGCTCGTTTCTTGTGCCCTGAAAACCTCATAACATCTCAGATCTGATGCATAGCAGAGTTCTCCAAGATGAATGTCGTCTCCTGTTTGGTTTTTAAAAAGAAACAGTTAAAAGCGCAAAAAAAAAATGCTGAGAACAATAATCCCCAGTCAAATGTGTCAGGGGAGGTTGTTCCACCCTGGTGTGTGCTCTGATGTCTGATGGCATTAAACAAGGGGAGGAGTGCCATATATCTGCCATATATCTTTTAAAATACACCCTCGGATCCGTGGTGCCGAGGGACCTATTGAGATTGCTGGGAGCTTTATTAAAGCGCGTGGGGGTGTGTGGGCAGGAGGGGAACAGGGGAGTTTCTCTCGGATCAGGCCGTGATCGGAGCGGGAGCTGCTCTCGCCAGCCTGGCCCTGCCTTCATCCCAGTGCTGCTGCTGCCGCCGTGCTGTTTCCTTGCCACAAGCTGCTTGGAGTCGAGTCTAACCCTGTTCTTTCTCTCGCTGCAGATCGTGCTCTCCTCGTTCAAGCACGGCCTCTTCAGCGGGCAGTGGCTGCAGCGGGTCAGCTACACTCGCTGGGAGGGCATTTTGCGCTGCATCCCCATCTTCGGCATGTCTTTTGCCTGCCAGTCGTAAGTACCTGCTGCTCTCGCTTCTGGCAGTTGTGTGCGAGGAGTTTTTGTGAGGGCAGAGGGTTGTGAGCATCTGCATGGGACAGATACCATCTGGTTTCCTATTTTATTTTAATCAAAGCATTTCGCAGCCCGCCAAAGTACAGCATCTCATTCAATTGTGACCCTTTTGTTACCTACACGGGGGAGGGAGTTACATTTCACTCGGGAGCTGTTGTACTTGAGCAAGAGAAGATCGGTTGGGCTGAGCAGACCCTTAGTGTAATGCACGTTGCTTCTGGCACAGCTGCGTGATGGATTTCTGCCCTTGCTTGGAGGGAGTGATTTAGTACCAGGAAAGACAGCAGGGCTGTGTAGCTCCTAATGGCCGCAGGGCCCCCGCAGGGTAGCGTGTGCCGAACTGTGACTTAGTTGAGATTACTCAAGAAAATTCCAAACTCGTCGCCTCTGGATAGGTGTTTGCAGCTTCCCGGCACGTGCTTTTCGCAAGGGCTTCCTTTGGCACGTGGAAGAGCATGATGGCAGCCCGGGTGACTTTCCTGTTCCTAGCAGCGTTACCTTCGTCACCAAAATGGCAAGGGAGCGCTACGTGCCTGGCCGGAATAGGAACAGCCTTTAAATAGAAGTGTAAATCCAAACGTGGACACGGAAAAGACCATCCTTGTTTGGAAGGCTGGCAGAGTTGGGCTTTCCCCCCTGTAGTTCTAGCAAACGGGTTGTATGCCAACAGCAAATGAATGTGACAGATAAAATTTGTTCAGACTGCTGTGTTTACACCCACATGCAAGATCCAAATCATCATTTTCCACTTATCGGCTCTCTTGGCAGCTCGGTTCCTGCCCGAACGCGCTCCAGTCTTGCTGTTTAATGTCTCCATTACAACTGGCGAAGGGAGTTGTATTCTCTTACAGCTTTACCTTGTTAACATTTTAGAGTTTGAAAATTCCCAAATTTTCCTTTTTCTTTTGGCAGCCACGTAGTACCCGGCACAATTTTGCTGAGAGTTGGAAATGCAGGGAAATCGTTTGGTCTGGACCAGTGTTCAGGGGCCTAAATATAGACTCCATTACGGCACCTACGTGGCAAGCCAAACCTAACTCGGGGTGGTTTTTGTCCAAGCATTAGAGCAATATGCTCTCCCCAGACCAGGCAATCTTTACGAGTATGTTATTCTCGGCTAGGTAGGTTTAATTTTGCTAACCTCTGAACCACTTTTTTAAAAATAAATAACTAACATAAAACAGAAATTCTTCTCATTCTGCACATAAGTGCAGCACGGGATGTTGAGGGCGAATAAATGTGCTGCTTTTCTCCTAGCTTGAAAATCTGACCCCGCTTTACTTGTGAGTTCAGTGCCCTTCACTCCTTAAGCCATCCCGTCGCTGCTGAACTCGCAAAGCGGGTCCCTCGTGTCCGGAGCACCGACACTTGCTGCGGAGCTAGAGCTGGCATGCGGGGACCGCAGGGTCCCGGCCGCGTCACCCGCGTGTGGCAGAGCCTGGATGGGCCCTCGGCTTCCTCTCGTCCTTCTCCGTCCTGGGCCAGTCTGTGTGTGGGGCAGAGTCCGAGACAGGCCCTGGAGCGGAGGGCACGGAGGAGGCTGGATCGGGAAGCTCCCTGGGAAGCGGCTGTCGCGGTGCAGCCCCGCGGAGGCTGTCGGTTCCCCTCGGCTGCTGCTCGGTCCTTTGGGCAGAACCCTTCAGTGAAGGGATTAAGGGCTAAGGGTTTTTGGGCTTTTCCCAGCTCGACACACGTCCTCTAATGGCTTTCTGCCCACTGGAGCTGGGGACACCCCTTCCTGCGCGCGGGACCTTCCCCCTACCCTCTCCCCTGCAGAGTCACGTGCAGCCAGGATGTGGCCGCTTGAATTAAAGTAACAGGAGGTTAATGAGTTGCTAAAATATGCACCTGATGTCAAAAAGTGCATTCCACATGCTTTCCAAGTCTGTAAATACCCCAAATCCCGTGTAATTGGTGCTCCCGGCTTTCTATGAACCGAGCCCTAGCAGCAGCACTGAAATGTGACAGGCGCTGCGTTTGGTTTTGTTTGTTTAACTTTTCTTTTAGACAGTGTGATGCTCTAACCCTCTTCCTGCTTTTACTCTGTAAACACTGCGTTGCTTTAATTATCAGCATAGAGAGCTCCAAGAACAATAATCTCCAATGCGCTGCCTGGCCTGGTGCCACTGGTGTTTCAGTGGAACAAATGGTCATTCATTTTGCAACGCTTTTGAACCAAAATGTTTACATCACACGTTTAGCTCCACGTGGTGGGGTGGGGAGAGCAGGAATATTTTTGCAACACTTAAAGTTATGAGTGTTCTGAAATCTCTTGGCATTAGCAGTATAAATTGTGGAATAGCGGCGCGTGTTTATGTGCTATAGGGGGAAGGTGTCAGCGATTTTTTGCTGCTGGGCTGAGGCAGGGAATGTGCTTGAGTTGGGTTTTGCTCGCTCTCTGTGGAAAGTTTCCTCAAATAATTTAGCTCTTTCTCCAGTCAGGTCTTGCCTACCTATGACAGCTTGGACGAGCCATCTGTTAAAATCATGAGCTCCATATTTGCTTCTTCCCTAAATGTGGTCACCACCTTTTATATTACGGTAAGAAATTTCCCCTTTTCTTTCCTTGCCCCTCCAGAGCGTGGCTCCTGGCAAGGGGGGTGATGAGTTACCTTTGCATGGGGCTGCTTTCTAGTTATCCCTGTTTGCAAGGTGGGTGGGAGGTGACGCTCGGGGCAGCGCCGGGGTCCGCGGTTTCGGCCTCCTCGGTGGCGGCGGCAGCGGGACCCGGCCGTCCCTTCCCGCACGGGAGGTGCCGTGCGGGGTGGAGGAGGGCTCCTCTTTGGCCTGCTGCACTGGGAAAGCCGTGGAGGAAGTTATGCATCGTCAAGCACTGCTAAATAAACCAGAGTTAATGATTCCTGGGAAGAGCCTGTCCCTGCGAGCGAGGCTGCTGCAGGAGCTGGGGCTGTGGGGCCGGCAGCGCGGTGTCACCTCAGGGGCAGCCTTCCCTCACTCCGGTCCCTTGTGAAAGCCTCCCGTTTGGCAAGAAACTTGCCTCTGTGTTTAGGAAGGACCCACGGTTCTTTAGCTGCCTATCGGAGTTCTTGGAAGCGTTGCAGCTGCAGCCCTGGAAGGTCTGCGGAGGCTGCCCCGCTCTCGGCTGGTCTTAACTCGGGGGCTGTGACCCCTTCAGAGGGAACGGGGTGGTGGGGATGTGCCTTGGAAGCACGTCCCGTGTGCTCATGTCCCCTCCACACACAGGTTGGCTTCTTCGGCTACGTGAGCTACACCGAAGCCATCGCTGGGAACGTCCTCATGAACTTCCCTTCCAACCTCGTGACGGAGATGATCCGAGTGGGATTCATGATGTCGGTGGCGGTGGGGTTTCCCATGATGATCCTGCCCTGCAGACAGGCGCTCAACACCCTTCTCTTCGAGCAGCAGGTGAGATCCTCTCGCGTGGTGACGGGCTGCCTTGGGTGCATCTCTGAAATTTGCTTCTTGAAGGGCTTTTGTGACTGCTTGGCTTCAGCTGTTGACTGATGACTTGGGTTATAAATGCGTCCCTGAGCCTCCACTCACAGCAGCCTGTTTCTGACCCGTGGTTGATACTCCCTGTTCAGAGGGACGAGCCCTCAGCTCACAGCGATGTCACGAGTGTCTGGTGTGTGGTAACGGTGCAGCAGGAGGCCCGTGGCAGCCTGTAAATCCCTGCGGAATGGTTAGTCTGTGCTGCTCTGAGCTGCTTGTCCTCCCTGCAGAGGAATTGCGTGGGCAGAAGCGCTGGGGTTGTGAGCCTGGCACTGCTCCTGCTCTGCTGCGCCCAGGACATGCGGCTGCTGCTTCCCAGCTCTGCTGGAGATCCAGGCTCTCGCTCCCCAGTGTTGCTCAGCGTGGAGCTCAGGTGGTTCTCCCTTTGGGAAGGAGGGAGAAATGTGTTTTTAGAAACAGAGGAGCCTCCTTATTTCCCGCTGCTCCGGCTGGCATCCTCTCGCTGGCTGTCTCGATCCTGCTTCGAGCACAGCTTGAGCTTCTGTTCCCGGCCTCGGAGCCCGGCACGGATTCATTTCTTCCATGCTTCCATGCGCTTGCTCCTTCCTCCTCTTTTATTCCACTCCCTGCAGCCTCCGCTCAGGCTGGTGTCCCCGGGGTGCCGGGGCCGCCCTGGGATCCCAGCTCCCCCACGTTCACCTTTCCCGGGATCCCCGGCTCCCCCACGTTCACCTTTCCCGGGATCCCCGGCTCCCCCACGTTCACCTTTCCCAGGGTCACATCTTCCGACGGCCGCTGTGACTGTAGCTGGTCTGTCTGATTTAGACTGTGAGTCCCTTGTGGCAGCGGCGTGTTCTCCTCTGTGTATTGTGCGGCAGCGAGCACGCCGATGGCATTCAGCAAATAACAGTAAGAGATTGTGGGAATGTTCTGAGGCCTTTGTGTATCCGCATAAATAGAAACCTCTTAGGGCAGGAAATAAAACTCGAGCAATTTATAGCTCTAAATCCTGCCACTTCTGCCCGTGAGAAGCCCCCGGCTCTTTTCTCACGTCGGGAGGGTCTGGGGATGGGGAGAGGCTCTTGGTGGAAGCAGCGGGTGCTGCAGGATAAGCCCAGGGAAAGGCCCCGGTTCTTGCCTGGTCTCGCTTGTTGCTGCTTGGTTCTGAGCGTCCTTCTTGGCTTTCGGTTCCCGTGTGTACGGGCAGGAGAGCGGGAGCTGCGGGTTCCCCGGGTCCCCTGCTTCCCTTCGGGCTGCAGCCGTGCAGGGCACAGGGTGCCAAACAGCAGCAGGGGCTCCGTGCCGCCCTTGGCCTCGTTTGGAGGCCCAGGCTGCGGGTTGTCATCAGGGCTGCCCCCCAGCACTCACACCAGCCCCTGCCCCGGCCTCCTCGACCCTTTTGGGGGCAGCGGCTGCTGGGGCCGTCGCTTTGGAACCGTGCGGGTGCAAAGCGGGGGCTAATTCATTCTCTCCCCACCCCTTCTCTTCTAGCAAAAAGACGGGACCTTTGCTGCTGGGGGTTACATGCCCCCCCTTCGGTTTAAAGCCCTCACGCTGGCTGTTGTCTTTGGAACCATGGTCGGAGGCATCATGATCCCCAATGGTGAGTGAGGGGTTGGGACAGGGCTCGGCGCCTCGGTTCCTTTCTGTGCTTGCTTTCCACCCCCTGTCCCGTTCCCCATCCCAGCCCAGCTCCTCTGCTTCCAGCAGTGATGCCCCTTCGGTTTAAAGCCCTCACCCTGGCTGTTGTCTTTGGAACCATGGTCGGAGGCATCATGATCCCCAATGGTGAGTGAGGGGCTGGGACAGGGCTCGGTGCCTTGGTTCCTTTCTGTGCTTGCTTTCCATCCCCTGCCTGTTCCCCATCCCAGCCCAGCTCCACTGCTTCCAGCAGCGACTTTGGAAGCTTTTCTTGGAGCTGCTGCTTAGCGCTGGCGCTGCCAGGCTGTGCAGGGCTGCTGATCCCTTTGGGGAGCGGGAGGGCTCCGTGTCCTCCCGGTGCTCCGGGAAAGGATCCCGTCCCGCCAGGCTCGTGCCGCGCTCTCCCTGTGGACCAGAGAAGGACCCTGCTGACTTCTTGTTCTCTTTGCCAGTGGAAACAGTCCTGGGCCTCACAGGTGCAACGATGGGGAGCCTCATCTGCTTCATCTGCCCCGCTCTCATTTACAAGAAGATCCACAAGAATGTCCTTTGCTCACAGGTCAGTGCTCGTGCGACTCCGCATCCCCTAAGCCCTCTGCAGCGCCTGGGAACGGGCTTCCCTTGGCTGCAGCAGGGAAACTTCCCAGCAGCTTTTCCCAGCCGTTCCCGCTCCGGGCGGAAGGCGCCCGGAGCAGCGTCGCTCACGAGCAGCAGCCGGGGAGGCGCTGGCTCGTGCAGCAGCAGAGAAGCAGCCACTGCAGGAAACGCTGCTCCCTGTCCCAGCACGTGGCCTTGGGTTCTGCATCCGCCGAAGGAGAAACCCAGGAGGGAATCGCAGCGCCGCGGCCCGGCCTGCCTGGAACAACCCGGGTTCCTCAGCGACGCGCTCCTCGCTTTGACTCTTGGCTTTCTGGTTTCAGCCAGCATAGCAATAAAAAGGGGCACATGCACCGAGGTGTTCTTCGGGAACCGATTTTTAACAAATCGGGCTTGTCAGGAGCCTGTCAGAAGTTCAGCTTTTCCTTTTGCCCTGCTTTGAGCTGACCTCCTCAGGGTCTGAAAAAAAGTGCCTCTGCTAAGCGTGAGCTCTCCGGTTTTGCATGTCCTGTGTTTTCTCAGAGCTGAAATTAGCAAGTTTTGCTCTTTTCTAACAATAACCTAATCCGTGGCCTTTCAACAGGCCACTCTCGCGGTGCTACCAGTCACAACAGCGCTGGTAGGGATGAAGGTTTCGGCAAACTGCAGAGTCAGCAGCGGGAGCGCGAGACGTTTTTGTGGGTCCCATTGAACTAATGGCTTCTTGTGGGTTTGTGAACGTACATGGAGTTTTTAAGCAGGGTGTATTTTTTCCTTTCGCCATGCTTTCTCCGGCACAAGGAAATAGTCCAACTTTCCAGCTTTCAGTCTGAATTCTGACACTTTGCTCCTAACTTCTTTGACTGAAACCCTAGGCAGGAGCCTGAATGCCAGCCTGGATTTTTCAGGGAAACAAAGAGCACTTTCAGGAATCGCTTTCCATTCCAGCTGAGCCAGAGCGTTGCTCCGCAGCGCCTCGAAACTGCGCTTAGGATGTGCCGAGCTCGGATGAGCGACGGGGCCTTCCCAACGCACGGCCCGGAACGCCGGGCGAGGAGGATGTTGTCCTGCAGAAACCCCCAGCACGGATGGGGCTTATCTGCAGCATCAGCCCCGCGGCTGCCCGGGTTCTGGGGGAGCTGTGCAGCTCTCTCCAGGGTGATGCATGGCCTGTCAGGTTTGCATACTTGCTGTGACGGGTGCTGCGAGGCACCGCGGCCGGGGCACACCTGTGCGCGGGGCTGCCTCCGCTGCGCAGGCTGCAGCCGGGCCCACCCTCTCCTTGCTGCTCCGGGCTGCTGGAAACACTCATTTATTCCTTCCCCGAAGCTCTGTCTTTGGTCTCCTCCTCTTGCCTGCTCGCTTTGATCAGGCACTCCATCAAAACGTGCTCCCGGGAAAAGTGACAGTCACGGGGGAGAAGGGGCCAGCTCTGGCCCTCCCCGCTTTGCCGTGTCTAAACAGCATCCTTGAACTCGTCACTAAAGCAGCGACCTTCTCACCTTCAGCTCTCCTCAGCTTCACCCCCAGCTTGCCAAAATTATCCTGCCTCTTCCAGGAGTTTTCCGCACGCGCCTGTTTTGCCCAGCACCTCCGCGAGCTCCGTGCGGCAATGGGCAGGGGTGGCCCATTGCTCAGTGTCACGGATCTGGGAAGATGGTGCAAGCTGGGGTTAAAAACAGGAGTTGTGCTGGATGTAGCGGTGAGTTGAGCTTGGATCCAGGCGTGCAGAACTGTGGACGAAGCGGGGGGAAAAGCCCCCTTCTTTGTGGCTGCCATCAAGCGTGTCCCATAAAGGTGCAGGTCCGAATCCTGCCACCCCCAGGAGCCCCGAGGGAGGGGACAGCGTGGGGACAGTGCTGAAGGTCACGCTGAGGTCTGTAAACAGTGTCTAACTGCTCGCAGGAAGGTGGTGGCTTCCCGCTGTTGACACAAGCCTGTCCGAGAGGCCCCTCCTGGGGAGGCCGCGAGTTGTCCCGGTTGGGAAGAGGAGCCGCGGAGAGGTCGGGAACTGCCCCTCTTGTGGGGCGCTCGCTGCTCCGACAGCAGCGTCCCGGCCGGAGCGCGCGGCTCCCGCATTCCTTCGTGTTTGCCCCAGCCCCAAGGAGCGCAGCGCCGGGAATGCCGTCACGCCGCACAAATGA
>NW_010586629.1:0-10487 GCF_000705375.1 Tinamus guttatus | reverse complement strand
GCTTCCGCAGGTGCGCGACGGCCCCGCGCACATTCCCTGATTGCGGAAAACCCCCCCCGCCTCTGCCCAAAGGGGTAATTTTGTGAGGAGTGTTGGAGAGAGCGGAATTATCTGAAGGGAAAAGCACCACAAAAAAAATCTTGAGATTCCCGGGATGTAGAGATTCCCGGGACTTACAGATTCCCGGGACGTACATTGTGTTTTAACCTGTTGCTGCGTGTGGCTTGAAGATGGGTGGTTTGGAGGTCCCTCAGTTAGGCTGTTGAGACCTAAATCGACGCAGAATCCAAGGAAAATTTGGAAAATTATTTCAAGAACAGAAGGAGACAGCCTCCCGTCACCCATTTACCACGTAGCAAGACAACCAGTAACTGGAATTACTTGATTTCAGCTGGCAGGATGAAGAGCATTCAACGCTTACCGATACCATGGCCAAAACACAGGGATTTTGGAGTCATTTGGGGTGGGATTCCCACCCATCTTCCACTCCGGGAGCCCCAGGCAGCGCATGGGATGCATCTCCTGTTGGAAACAACGCAATATTTCAGGGAAGAGTTTGCAGAGTTTAACACATTACTGCTATTTTTCCCTTTTCCCCAGGATCCAATCCCTTCTTCCTCAAGGGACCTGTTGAAAACTCGAGCGTTTCTTTTCCCGACTTTTACCTCCCGATAACCATGTTTAATGTACTATTATACACTGTAAGATTAGGTGCAATTACCTCCTTCTCCTGTAATTTTGTTCTCCGGAATTACCACTCCCCTTTCATTTGTTACAAGGAATATTTTATACACCTTTATGAATTCAGCCAGCTCCGCGCTCCATCAGAACACATAATTTCATCACACTTAAGTAAGTGCCTTTTAAACATAATTAGAAAATTGAAGCGAGCCAAACCAAGCTACGGAGCAGTTCTCTCTTTCCCGAGTTGTTTCCCGCCCCAGCAACACTCTTCCCAACGCGGATCCTCATCGAATCCAGCGGGAATGCAGGGCTCCAGCTATGGAGAAAACGCTACAGAACAGCCAGGGATGGGGCTTCCCACCATGAGGTGCCACCTAATGCGTCTGATAAACGGTGGGTATTTTTTGCTGTCATTAACTACAATTTTTGCTCTTTCGGCTCATGGTTTCCTTCTCATAAAGCAGTTTTGGAATCTCCTGGAAAAATGGGATTCCACCGGGATATATACACACATATATATATATACTTGGCACCTATACTGCCATAGGGCTTGTTCCTATACGGAGCGCTGCCCAGTTGTCCCTATATCCATGCTGTGGCTTTCAGGAATATTTAGGGTCCTGGCACAATGTGACATTCCAGCCCCGCCAGCAAAGGGAGGTCCTGATGCCACCATCCCGGGAGAGACCCTTGCAAGTGGCAAAAGTGCCATTCGGTATTAATTGCAATTATTGTTTTCATCAGCAGTTCCTGGAGCATTCGACTTCTGCTTCAGTTCTGCCTTGAAATGTATTCAGTTAAGAGTGCAAAAAAAAAAAGCATTTTATGAGATCCAGAAATCCAGAACTCCGGAGCTGCCTCCTGCTCCCGGTGCCTCCAAGGGATTCCAGGCTCTTCCCGGGCGGGAAGCGGCCCTTGATCCGGCCCCTCCGGATCGCGCAGCTCCCACTGCCTTTTCAAACCCCGTTTCTTTGTCTCATTCCTCCTTTCATTGCATTAATTCATTCTTCCTGCAAAACGCCGTATCAGCACGAAGCCCTCGTATGGATTTCATATAATTGCTATGATGCTTTTATTAGGCTTCTCGTGCGCTTTCGCAAGGGGTATTTTCTAAATCATGCAGATTTTCCCATCAGTTTCCCTTGAATGTTATCACCCCAGCTTTTCTCTCCGTGGGAATCTGCTCTAATACCTGTTGTAATGAGCAGAAAGATACGGCCAAAGATGCTCCTGGAGGTCTCAAACGCCTCGAGATAACAAATTGCCCCTTATTTATATAGGGGGATGGATTTTCCTTCACCAGTGAAGCTAGCACGAGACGGAGAGCCTTTCGAATGGTAATTCCATCCCGTCCGCGCGACTAAATCCTGCCGGAACGCCGCGAAACGGCGACGCACCATTAAAAAAATAAAGCCGGGCTAATCCGAACCGCGGCTGCTAATCCCGCCTGACAAGCAGTGCTGGTTAATGGGGAATTGAAGCGCTCACCGGCGACACATCCAGGCGGGAATGTGGGGGAAAATCCACGGAAAACCCTCGTTGTTGCTCGGGGGTATCGTGGAATCAGCCATGGGGACCACTGGATGATTTGGATACAGGGGGGAATCTCTGCCATTGAGGAGCCCCCATGTGTGGGTGTCCTCTGCACAACTACAGACTCATCCGGTTGGAAATCCGATCCAGCATTCCCGGAATTTGGGCGCTTCCTGCTGGGATGCACCCGGTTCCTCTTTTTGTCTCCACTTCACCCCATCTTGGAGAAATTCCGGCCAGGCACCTCCTTTCTTCCGCAATTCTGGCCATCTGCGACCGGGAGAAACAACCGCTTCCCCCAAAATCTGCGGAAAACCAATTTCTAGCCATGGAAAGAGCCCAAATTCCATTTATTCGGTGACGAGGCAGCCGAATGTTCCAACATATTGTGCTCCGTCGCGTCGTGCTTCGTGGTGCCAACCTGCCCCTTTCCAAAAACGCCTTTACCCAAAAGCCTGGAAAAATCTCCGTTGGAAAAGGTCCCTACGAGCGCAAGGGATCCTCAGCGGAGATCCGTGGTGCCATCTCCCCCTCCTGTCTTTTAGGATAAAATCCCAACGGAGAAGCTTAAAGCCGCGGGGACGCTCCGGGTGGCGCTTGGCAGGGAAACGTGCGTTAAAGCCGGAACCGCTTGATCATTCCCAGCTCCGGGGCCGCGCGGGGCGGTGACAGGGATGTCACCCCGCCGGGGTGACACGAGGGATCGGCAACGTGGCAATTAAGCTGAATTGCTGTAATTTGCAATTTTCGGAGGAAAGACGGGAGAGGTCGAGGCGCAACCGGAGGTCGGCGGCTCCTCATCCCGGGCCCATCCGTCAGCTCCGTAAGGAGCCGATGGGGACGGATGGCAACGGAGGAGGGAGCGGCGCAGATCCCGGGATGCTCCTACAATAACCCTGCGAATTCCCGCAGAAATGACATGCTGAAACGCAAATGAAACCGGGAACATTTGATTGACGAATATAAAAACTGTCCTTGAGGGTAAACGGCATCTGCCGAGGACCAGCTGCACGGCCAGGGGCAGGGAATCAGTTCCTGAAGTGCTGACCTAAATAGATCATTTAAGGTTAAAACACAAGACTTGGTTCAAATGCAGCTGATCCGAGTCCTCCTGACAACCCGGCCGGCCCCACGTCTCATCCAAGCGGACTGGCAGGCGCCGCGTTTTCCTGTTCTGGGATTCTGGGATATTTGTTGCCCAAAATATGGGCAGTTTTCCGGAAAACTTGAGTATTTCTCTTGCAGCAAGAAATAGTTTGTCCTGTTTCATGACTTGGTTCCTGAGCCTTTCTCCCAAAGAAGGTGCCCGAGATGAGAGACGGAGCCGCCGAGACGGGCACCGGGATCAAATAAAAAGACAAAATTGCCCGATTACGACAAAGCTTCTTCTCGCCAAAATCATCTTGAATGGGCTTTGCGAATAAATAGCAGCATTTGGCTTCTTCTTTTGATAACGCTATTTAAGAATCACGTTGGTTTTCTGCATGATTAATGTCATTTCTTTATTTGAGCGGGAATCTCCTCCGCTTTTTCCCTAACAAAGCCTCTTTAAGACCCGAACTGGAAAGAAGATTGGGTTGATCTCCCAGCCTCTGATCATGCTAATCCCTGCCTGGATATATTGCTAATTCACCAGTGCCAGCGAAGACTTAGCCCTGCGGGTCACGGAGCTGCCTCTAACGAGTGGATTTTCCTTTTGGTGCCAAAGCTTCCCCAGCATATCCCGGGTCGGGAATTTAGCGGCTCCCTCCAAGCCACGTTCGGCTCCGTCTCCTACCCCCGGCACACAGTATTTCTCCGGGACAAAGTGGGAATGTGTCCAACGAGTCTGGAAAACATATGCTCGTTTGCCCCATGGAATTACCCGGGGATGAGAAGGAGCTTTCGTCTGCAACGGGAAAAGGAGCAAACTCCCTTCTGGCAGCGGCGAGCGGCTCGTGGGTGGTTAACAGCTCGGATGCTCCTCGTTGCAAACATTGCCAAGGCCACCTTTGGGCTGTATCTGCTTCCGCTTGCGGAGATATTTTAGAAATGAGGAGGAAAGGAGGGATTTGTTTGGGGAAAATGTGTGTATTGCGACTGCAAGGCTTTTGCTGAGCTGCCTTGGAGAAAAGCAGCGTAGGTTTGGGCTTGGAGCACTTCCACATCTGCTGTTGGGCCCTTCTGCTGCTTTTTAGGAGATTCGATTGCACTGACTTCAAGGCAAATATGAAGAATCATGTCATAGTCCATGGGGCATAAGAGAGAATAAACAGAGAGAGAAAATAAACGCACCGTGTTTGGGTCGAGGTTTTCATTCTCATCCCCGTGACTCCTTTCCCCTTCTTCCTTTTTCCACCAGTTTTGTTCCGGGATAACGCAAATGGACTTTTGCTAATGTTTCCACAACACTTTCTGTGGAAATACCGCAGGAAAACGTGTCTTTTCAAGCTTACCCCGTTCTGATGCGAGCAGGATGCATTTTGTTGGCATTTTTTGCGCCGGGAATCTTCCACTCGTCCCGCTGGGAAGCCGGATTACAGCTCTTCCTTCCAAAACAAGCCAAGGCGAAGGAGAATCCCATAGAACAACACCAATTTCACCAGCTCCAGCTAAAATCCCAGCCTCAACGTTCGCTCCAAGCCCTTTGGAGATGGATTGACGTTCTCAGCAAACCCCACGTCCTTCCAGCTGGATCTCTATTTGCTGCCTGTTCCGCTCTTTTTTCTGCAAAGGGAAAGGTTAATACCAGAGGTTACCACAAACTAAATAGAAAATGGATTGAGTAACAATTTAATATATTGAATCCAATAGTAGGCAGTGCAATAACTTGAAGGCATTAACTGCTCGCGGGACACCCGTTAGATGAGGATTTCTCTTTGCTGCTGATGCTACAGAGCTGGCAGCTCCGTAAACACGTTCGTTTTGATCGGGTTGCAGGAAGGGCTCAAGGATTGGCGAGCAAACCCGATGGAAATAGGAAACCAGGCCTGGTGCCCTGGCAAACGAGCACATTAGAGGCCCCATAGATCTCCCCATTTTAACGAATCCTCTCGCGTATTCGCCAGCAGACGGGAAGCTCTTGCGGGCTCAGCCAAAACTCTCCAGCTCAATTACAGAATTCCGAGCCACAACATTCCAGCAGGTCGGAAGGAAGATTAAGGGGGAAACGAGGATACCGACGTAGGACTCAAAGCTCACAGAGGACTTTTCACATCCGCGAGCGATACGTTGTGACAAGAACAGCAGCTGGAAGTTTTAGCCACACAGAGAAACGCAGCCTAAAAGACAGTTGAGGTTCTTCAGAGTGACAGTGGCCCGGGCTAGCTAGGATGGCCGCGCATGTTCTAGTGACAGCGTTCCGTGTGCTGGCATGGACAGGGCTTTTTTAAGGTCTTCTTCGGCTCCGGCACGTCTACGGAATGAGAGGGACAAACTCAGACCTGGCCATTTCACGTGGAGACAGATCCAAGAGCTGCAGGGATCCCGCGGGTCCAGCCTTTGTGGACTCGTCCCAAGAAACCTCTGGGGCTGCTTGTGTCAACCGAAGTCTTTTCCGTTGGCGTTCATCTCCCTCGCTCCTTGTTTCCTGTGGATACATCATATCAGTGCCTCATCTTTCCCCATTAAGAAGCCGGCTGCCACCCCGAATTGATTCTACAGGAGGATTTATGCCTTTAATTTCAATCCGAGGAGAATAAATGCCTCTGAAGACACTGTTTGACCCTGGAAGGACACGCTGCTGCTCCCATGTGGATGTCCCCTCTTCACCCATCCCCGCGTGAAGCGACTTGAGGTAAAAATAGAGTTAAATACCACACCAGGAGCAGGAAGAAATAAATCCCACAGTATCGGGTTAGCGTTAGTGGACAGTTTTATTTATATTCTGCAACGATCACTTACACTGAACCGGAAATTCAGCTGCTGGTGAAAGATGGGGAGATTGCAGCATTCCAGCAACAGGGTGTGATTTAAGGAAGAATTTTATTTCTCCTAAGGAAACGGGGTATTTTTCACTGTTTTCATTCTTTTTCACCGAGGTAAATCACTTGATTTATTCCCTGCGTTCTTAAAACACATCTGCTCGGCTTCTCTAGGTGACAGCACGTGAATTTAGGGTTCCTGTGTGTTACACCCTGAAGAGAAGAGCAAAGAGATGAGCAAAGAGATGAGCAAAGAGATAATAGGGAGGAAGAAGTTTCTGTTTTGGCCAAGCAGTGCCCAAAGCAGAATCAGGGAGAAGTTCCAGTCCCCATGAGGCTTCCCTGGACTCACACTTGAGCAGGACACGTCCGTATCTCTGGAAGAACGGGAGCAACCTGCAAGCTAATCACATACCTGGATTGAAGCTGGAGCCCTTCAGAAGGGTTTTGGCCACACGACCGTTGCCAAGACTTGTTCTCCTCCTTCAGGGACATCATGGAAAGCTGCTCTAGTGCTATCAAGATCCTCTTCACACAAGGTGCAGGTGACTTCACTTGAGCTCACGTGAACTGCAAAATACAGACAATTTAGCAAGGGGAAAAGGGTAACACAGTCACTATCCTTCAAAATCGAAGCCACTGGTTTCTCTCTCTTGCTGCCTTTCTGTACAGGGAACAGATAATACCATCAAAGCCTAAAAATATTGTCTCAAGTATTGCTCTGGGGCTGGCTTATAAGCAACGCGCCGCAGTAACGAATGAAATATGCGGGTAAATATAAAAGGAGCACATTTCCAGGGAATCAAGACCATGGGAATGGAAAGAACAACCTCCCCTCAGCAGAGGGGAGCTCCAAGGACGGCTAAAGGACAGCAGGAGCTTGAAGGATCAGGAATGACATTTAGGAGGCTTTTTATTGCTCTTAACTTCTCATCGGTGCCAGCGGAGAATCAGCGTCGCCCCAAAGACGGTGCCGAGACAGGAGGAGAAGGATAAGGAGAAGCAAGATCCTGGTGACACCAAGATGTTGCCCTGGGGGAGGAAAAAACCCTCTTTTTCACCATCTTAAACCTTATTTTTTGCAAATTTTGCATGACAGGCGCAATCTCCTGCTTTATTCCCTCTGTAGCATGCCCAAGCCTTGACTATCTTTGGAGACTGCCTAACTTTTCTAAATAAACATTAACAAAACAGCTGCCTTGTAGCATCATTCTGCCTTAATCGGTGTCGGCTCTCCAGAGCTCTGACTATACCTTAATTTCTTGGGAGGAAACTTGCCATTTAGCAGCTTGCAGCCCCGTTTTGGGAGGGTGTTTCTACCTATTTCTTGCATTTTTCCCCATCCTTTCCATGCCTAAGAACCTCCCATCCTTGTTTGTGCCAAGTCCATCTGCTCCCGTACCTGAAAGCACCATAATCCTCTTTTGGGGACATCACTGTAATTTCGTCCCTGCTCCCGTCGTATCAAAAGCAGGATTACGACTTCAGGTGGAGGAAATAAGCAGCGAGAACAGATGGGCCCTGAAGGAACAAAGATCACAAAGATCCTCTTCTCATGCAAATGGCCCAGCAGACTGAAGCACAACTGGGGAGAAATGAAGAGAACTATATGATTGTGGGATGCTTGAAACTCCTTGGCTCCTCTCTGCTGAACTGTCATGTATTTCTGGTACTGACAAGGTGTTCCCATTGCTTTTTATACACAAATAAATGTGTGCGCGCTTATTTTCCGTCTGTGAAGAGTGGCGGCCCCATGTGCTGTCAATCTAAATTAGATCAGAACATTTTGTCACGTAAAATCGAGCGACGAAGGGGAGGCGCACGGGGAGACGGAAATTGCAGATCCTGTGGAGCAACTGGCTCGAATTAGTGGGTGACTTTTACCATAATCCTTAAACTTCTGATAGTTCCAGCATCACTAAGAAAGCTGGAATGAACTCTGGGATTAGAGGTCCCTCTGGGTAGTTCCTAAAGCCTGGACTGAAGCCTGGTGTAACCGGAGAGCAGGGGACGAGGGAAAGGCAACAAGAGGAAAAATCTCACCCATTCCACAAAAACTTGTGGAAAAACTTTGTCCCAGAGCGGGCGGGTGTATCAGAAGCTGTTTATGAAGTTGTTTCTCTGGATGTCCTTTGCTATACTGCAAATCCCTTGCACAAAATGACAGCGATTCTTCCTTCCATCCATCCATCCATCCATCCGAAAAGGGATCGGTGCCTTCCCAAACAGTCTCCAAAATGAATCCACACACTCATGTTCAACTCGCAGCTTTTCCCGAGCAGAGAGGCCTGCAAATCTCCAGCGTGACCTCCGGATAACCCGGCATTCCGAAGCTTTTGCCCTTTTCCTCCTGGATCTGCATAGCGGAGTTTCCCATCACGCTTTTTGCACGCCCTTTGGATGTCTTCCTTCCAACGTGCAGCTTTCCTAGCAGCCCTGTGGCACAAACACGCGTTTATTCAAGGCCCTCCTTCAGGAAAAGAGCTGCTTTCTGTAAAAACGCGCGGGGGAGGATCATTATCCTGAGCCTTTTTCCTTTTCAATTCCCTGCTTCTCACAATAAGTCATTCTGACACGGAGTATCTGCAAGCTGCACGTTAGAGGAGCTGCAAAACAAATCCTTTGGGGAGATTCAAGCTGTAGCTATTAAACCCTTCTGTGCCACGCTGTTCAATCTGGTTTTGGGGTTGTTTTTGGTGGGTGGTCTGATTTTTAGATTTAAAATAACTACGTGATTCAATCTCTGCCTTCCTTAGCTCGGCCACAAAGAGACCACAAAGCTCACACAAACCCCCTTTAAAAGGAAAATATCCAAAATCTAGATTATTTTACCAGACCTTCCATAAAATTAAGCCTAAGCACAACCAGGCCACCTGGCCCTGCTTTGGGAGCAATGCAGCGAACGCAAGAATATTTATTCTTCTTTCGTTGTGCACGAGTCTCCCTAAAATTACTGGCAAGAGAGACTTCATGTAGCAGCATTTGGATCCACGTTTCACATCCACAAGGTAGGGATGAGGAAAGGAGAATCCTGCCCTCACTTCCAGGGCGGCTGCATCGGTGCTTCGGAGACCTGAGGGCATCCCAGGAAACTTCCAAATTTAAGGAGGACAGAAAATGCACCCCTACACATATCAGGAAAGTGCTAAAAAACCATCCACACCATGCAAGAAAATACCAGGGCCCAACGGGAGGCCTGAGCATATTGCAAGCAATAACTCCTTCCCCAAACGGTTTTGCAGCTCTTTGCTTGCCAGCTGAATTAAGCATTAATGAAAAATAGAACAATTTGTTTTCAGATTCTACAGGTTTCCAGTAATAAAGATTACTAATGTTTCATTTTGGGGCACTGGTTAGCTAATTTCAACTTTTTTTTTCCCCATTACGCAAACAATTCATTTAATTTGAAGAGGCCAGGTTCTTCCTAATTGTATTAGCGCTTGGCCCTTTTCCAGCTTGTCTTAATCAAAACGCTCATTATTTTTGCCTGGCTGTTGAGGCTAATCTAGCTATTATATGAATAGTAAATTAGAGGCAGAAGGGGGGAATTTTGTGCCTGGGTTTTGCTTTCCCCTTTTCCCTTGCAGGGGTTGCTTCCTTAGCTTATCCCAGGAAAGGGAAGGCTATGGAAACAGAAGAACTTTCCAAGTAAAATGCTGGTGCAAAGAGGGGATAAAGCTGTTTTGTCTGTCCTCTGCAGATACTGTGTCCCTCCTCCCTCGGGTACAAGTTTTTCAGATCACACCTCACCTGGATTTCCCTTTGGAAGCTCTGGAGACAGGGATCCAGGGGTAGGGATGGCCACAACTCCTCCTCGCCCGACTCCCTGCACGCTCTCCTGTTAAACAAGCCGTTATTTGCGTAGAGAAAAGGGGATGAACGGATATTTTTTCTATTTTTTCTTGATTCTAGTTGCTGATTTTTAATTCTACCCTGGCCCTTCACGGCGCCCCGACAGGGGGTTCAGACCTGCTGCAGTTAAAGCCATTAGTGCTGCACGTCAGGGAGCTGCTGATGGGCCCCTGCTGACAGCCGGACCTCCACGCTCCGGGTCATTAATGTGCCCTAAGTCCCGATAATTCTCTCCTTTAAGGAAAAAAGAGGGGAAAAAAAAACCAGCAGCAAAAATAAAATCCTCATTTCTTTCCACTTACAGCTCTTACGCTTTTGAGACCGCTGACCAAAACCAGGCACGGGTTGAATTTACATCCTCAGCGCATGGGCAGGCTCTTGGGGGTTTAAGTCCAGCTGGTTTTGTTCCTATTTAGCCAATATTGCCCAACCAAAACTCCTGCATGCTGAGTTTCGCACTCCAAGTCTCTTCGTCTCACCAAAGTCAGAGGCCAAAAAGTGATTTCACTTATCTTC
>NW_010586624.1:0-34402 GCF_000705375.1 Tinamus guttatus | reverse complement strand
TGCTCCAGCACCTGCAGCCAGTGCCAGCGAGCGAGGCAAAAGCTCCAGCCAGGGCTGCACGTACACGCACACACACTATTAATTATATCAGCTACAAAAATAGCCGCTATTTTAAGATTAATATTAAGCCAAAGAAACCCTTGGCACAGGCGGTGGCTGGCACGTCAGACAAACGTAGCGCTGGCACCGAGAGCAAAGTCCCGCGCTGGTGCTGGCAGTGGTGCTGTCCTGGGGCAGCATCTCTGGGGCCACCAGACATGGGACACGCAGCTCTGCAGCCCATGGGAAGTGTCCAGAGGACCCTCCAGGCTGCCCTGTACCCCCAGAGTGCATCCTCTATGGCCACAGGGACAAATGTGCCCTGGGAGAGGCATGGCGGGAGGTGACGTGCTCAGCACTTTGCCTTGGAGTCACAGAAACAGGCGCCTTGGGAGGGATTTGGGGAAACACTGCCCAGCATTCAAGCACCTGGTGCAATCCAGAGCAGGGCTTAGGGCCACCCTCTCTTGGCCTCGCACCCAGGGGTCATCCTCGCCTCCCATCACGGCACCTGCAGGCACGAGGCCGGGTGACAGGCGGACGAGGGGGCCGGAGCAGCGCGTGGGATGGCTCCGGTGCATGGAGCTCCGCTCCTCCGCGGGCTTTTGAGGCTTGGCAAGGTGACACGGTGCCGTTCTCGCTGGGCCCCCACGTTCCACCTCCACCACGTCAAACACCACGGAAAAGCCTTGGCAGACAGTTAGCATCGTGACTGCATCACCAAGAGAGTGACAGAGCTGCCAGAAAGCGAAATTTATAACCCAAAACACAGACTTGAACTGTAGCTGCCCCCCTGGCTCTCGCCCTTATAAATTAATTGTGGGTAGCGGAGCATTGTGGTGCCAACACGCAGCTTGGCTTCACACAGCACAGCAGAAACGAGACGTACCCGTGTGACAAGTGAACGGCAGCAGGTCCTGCAGGTGCCTCTCCCAGGGGGACAGAGCTGCAGATGTCGGAGCCGCGGCTGAGCACAGAGGAAGGGCTGGATGTCAGCACAGGGCGCAAAAGCTCCACGCTGCCTCCCAAGGGCCCTGTGCCAGCCACGCGCCTGGCGCTACAACCTGTCCGGATGTTCCCTGCTTGGGTAATGAGAGACTTTTTTTTTTTTTTTTTTTTTTTTTTTTTTTTTAAAGGCAGCCTTTGCTCACTGCAGCCTCCAGGGCTCTAATCATGATGCTAATGGGGTAACCTGGACCAGGGGTTGCAGGGCGAGACTCGGCTCCCCTCTGGTTCTCCCGCCTGGCAAAGCGGAGCAGGAGGCAGCGCTGCGAGTGTCCTGGCCTGTCACCCCCACCGCTGGCACCGGGGACGGTCCTACCTCCAAGGAAGGCTCTATCCAAGAGCCAGGCAGCAGCTGCCCGCTTTCCTGCCCCGCTCTGCTCCGAAGGGAGCCCAGTGTCCTTGTCCATTAAATCCTCAGTTGGGAGCCCGCACCGGGAGCAGCTGCGGTGGCTCCCGTGACGCAGGCAGAAGTCCTCTTCTTTCCAAGACGTAGGAGCCACGTTACAGCAGCATCTCTCTGACCTGCAGCTTCTGTCCTGCCTGGGTGGTGGCTGGGCCCGCCCAGGGCCTGAGCTGCAGTTTAACAGTAGCACAAAAATGAAGCCCCGACGCGACGCGCGCAACGTATCCACACGTGACACAAGCAACCACGAAAAGACCAAGGCAGATGCTGAGTGCAGCTCACAGCCAATGTAGGATTGTTCCCTGCAGTGCATTTAGGAGGGATTTGCCTGGTCTAGTGTTCATTATCTGAAACAACACAGAGCTTCCTCCTTTTCTCCAGGGAGATCCTCCTGCAGCCAAACCAATCGTGCTGGCAGAAGGCTTCTCCTTGTTTTCCTCCTCTTCCTCTCACCTCTTCGGCCTTCAGCCACACCAGTTAATTCCCCAGCCGCTTCCACCAGTTCCCTATGTGCAGACATTTTGCAGAATGCAACATCTTCTTGGCTCTTCTTAGGCATCAGTCAAACTGACAGCTTTAATTCTTGTGATCTTCCATCCCAACACAAATCTCTCTTGCCTCAGTCACCACAGCTGGTCTTTGTAGCCCCTCTGATCTGGCTACGGCCTCCCCTCAAGAGATGTGGGTCACGGGCAGCTCTTCTCCCTGAGGAGGCTCTTGCCCAGCTCAGCAGCCACCCCAGGGAGGAGCAGGATAAAGAGATTCAATCCTTCCCCTCCATTTTGATCCATGCAGCACCACTGTGACAGCCCTACCTCAAATGCCGGCTTATTTTTTTTCCTCCCCTGCAATACAAGAGTTGTCTCATACCCTGTGTCTCAGCCATCCCACAGGACAGTAAAGACAAAGCAAGGTCACCCCAAATTACATTAGTGACCATGGAGGGAAGGGGGGAAGGAAACATATGACAAGGATTTGTTACAGCCTGAACACAGGAGAGCGTTTGGCTCTCAACCAAAGACCCTAGCATCAGCTGTGCCTATACAAGCTGCGTTATTGCCTTATCTGCACAAAGCAATTTGGTTTTTATTGACAATTCACTACACAGGGCACTACAACAGGCTCCTGCTCATTAGAGTTTGTCAGTCAGAAGCTAAAAGAAGGTGCAGGCAAGATTTAAAGGGGGGCAGGTCTTGGCAGTCATAAAGACAGCCTTGCTGCAGCAGGAGCTGACAGCACGGGCGAGACTGCGTCACGGAGCAGCAAGAGGGCTCAAATCCAGACACGGGGCAACAAACCCCTCGAGCAGGTGAGATGTTACCTCCTGTGAACATAAACACACACATTTACACCCAAACACCACATCCAAGAATGGTTCATTAGGGCTCTCTGGATTTTTTTATTTGCCATGTAAGACTGGGAGATGATCTCTGCTTGCAACGCATGTTAACTCTTAGGATCATGGTTGCAGGTTGTTTCCCCTTGACCAGCACCCTTGCTAGGGCATGCAGGGAAAGCAGGGCTCTTCTAAAACACACCACATCTGGAGCTCAGGAGACTCCTTCCACAATTCACTCCCAACTTTACACATTTCCCCTTGACCAGCACCCTTGCTAGGCCATGCAGGGAAAGCAGGGCTCTTTTCTTCTAAAACACACCAAATCTGGAGCTCAGGAGACTCATTCCACAATTCACTCCCAACTTTACACGCTCCTATCCCAGCATTTTGTCTTTCATTAATTAAGTGATTTCTGGCCTAGTACAGCTGACTGTTGGGCTGTGAGTGCTTGCAGCAGGGATGAGCTTGGCTGCCAATCACTTCGGTGGGTTTGTTTCTAAGGCAAATTATACAAGAGGCACAAAAAAAAAAAAAACAGGGGACATTCAAGTTTGGAGAAACCAGATATTCAAGAACTACCCCCATAAAACAGATATAGACTATCCCAATGGAATACTGGCCATCATCTTCATCACATGAGGTTCGTTTTATTCTAAAGCAAAATGCTTAGGTTATTACAAAGTCCAAAAATTATGTACTTTTTATAGCTTGGTTTGACGGCAAAAACACCACCCACCCAAAGGCTCGAGGCAATGCAGAACTGGCTGGTGGGTTTTCAGGCTAGAAAAGGCAGCTCATTTTTAGCATTACCCCCCTGTGGTAAATTAAGAGCTATAAGTTAAATCCAAGAAACATTTTAAAGACCTACGTTTTCTGACAAACACTGTATCCTTCAGGGCAACGGGTTTATTAAGAAAGGCACCTCACTATAATACTCCAAAATCCTTCATCCCTGCCATCACGACCAGTTTAGGGAATAGAAATGCATGGTTAGATTGTGACACCTCAGGAAGACAACACCTACAAAAGCTCCAAATCACCCCCCAAGTAGGCTAAAACATCACCTAAAGCAGAAGCTTCTACCCTTAATTTGCATGTGATGCCCAAGCGCTGGCTCCGTGTCCCTGCGTGGCAAGTCAACACCAAGCCTTGCAGAAGGAGACCCCGATGCCCATGGGCAGCAGACCCCCCCAAGGCTGCGAGGCCACAAGAAATGTGCTCCACTCATGTGGGAGCACAGAAATCACTGCTGAAATTTGATTTACAAAACTAGGAGGGGAGCTAGGTACTTACACACAAGCTACAGCACTGGAGGTCTCGCAGCTGCAAAAAGGCATCTCAGTGAATTCTCAAGGGGTCACTGAAAGGCAGCTCTTTTGCAAGTGACAGGTACATTGAATTTTCATGATTTGGCCCTGGAATTCAGGATACAGACGTCAGACCACAGGGCAACTTGGTCACTAGCAATTCAGAAGCAGAAAACAACAAGATGCATTAAATTCTTTCTAGTCAATCTTTATTTTACACATTCTCATCACAGCAGAGAAACCAAGCCACACAGTCCATCCTGATTTACATCTGCCTTGCTTCTCTCCAAATACTGCTTGCTGTTCATTTAATATAGTTAAAAAAATACTGAAAAAAGTGGGGTTTTTTTGTTTTTGTTTTTCATCTAAACACAAACTAAAGGATATTTACAGCCACCAAAAACCCTAGAAGAGGACTAGACTGTACAGGGAAGCCTTTTGGGGTTCTTTTGGAGGTTGTTACTAAGTGATTCCAGAGCTACATTGTACAAGGTGCCCTAAGGCTGCTTAATGACACAAAAGGATCTAGAATTAATTATTAATAGGTATAGAGGGGAAAGGGAAGCCATTCAAAGCCATCCTCTGTTTTAACAGACCAGGTACCATCCGACTGCTCCAGTATCCTGGCTACGGGAGGAAGTGCCTCTGATAATGGGGAGGTCGGGCTTGACTTCATTATACAGAGAGCAGAACACCAAGTGAAATCCCACAGGGAAATATTTATTGAGAATTGTCTTTTCTACAGGATTGCTGCAGTCAAAATACAAACGGGTTCTTGAGCTAGTCAACATATAAAGACTGTCTCTTTTCTCAGCCACTCCTGGTACCTTCAACTTACAGGTAAAGTGAGTCTCTCAACAGTGTATTTTTCTTAAGTCTTTCCTTTCAGCCACCTTAAGCACATACCATTTGGAGTTCTTAAAAGGCCATTGCTATATCCTGGCAAACTACATGGGAGAAAACGCACAGCTTTCAATATTGATCGGTAGAAAGTGACAAATAAGCCAAAACATCATACCCAGTGGCTACAAGAAGCCAGATTAGTCCATTTTAGAACAATATTTTCCAGCAATCAGCCCCAGGGAACAGAATGAAACAGTGCTCAGGCACCTCTGGGGAGCACCACCTTCGTTTTCATGAAATATTCAGGCTGAAGTTACAGATTCTTTCGAGGCTGAGTAAAGTCTCAAATGCCCCTGTATTTTCCAGCTACTACAGATCACATCACCATGCTCTTTTGTAAGAGTGAAAAATAGGGAAACATTTTATGATTGAGATGGAGATCACGATGCAAAAACCAGTAAAGCACATTTGCTTTAGCTGCAGCCTGTTAGCTACTGTTACAGGTCAAGCTGAAGGAGACAAACTGTACAGGCTGAAGGAGGGAGTGTTTCCTTCCTTCAAAACCTGCACAATAGAAAGAAAAAAGTAAAAAAGGATATGCAATTTCAGCTCCCACTGAGCTTAAGAGACCCTATAGATAGGCAGTGTTTGCTTCAAACGCAGACAATCAAGTCTCAAATGGGCAACAAAAGACTTCTCCATCTGGAAGCCCCTGGCCACACTGCATTCCTCTTCCCTACGAGGTGCATAAGAGGAAAGAGAAGAGTTAGTATGTTCAAGATCTGTCATGGGCCTCTGTGCGTGCACCAGAGGCTGGTCAAGACATGTCCTTTCATGGTCAGGAGTGTTACAGTGCTTAAGGACACTTGGTAGATGCACGTTCACTTTAGAGTCCAGCTAGCTTAGAAAAACACATCTTCCATGCTACCAGCTCCAAGACAGAATACTGCAATGCAGCAAATTTTTACAACATGTTCCCAGGGTATGCCAGCATGGAAATCCAGGAACAGGGCACTCAGCTGGAGAGAAGCCCTGCACAATGCTCTGCACAGCTCATGACACGCTGCGCTAGACGGCAACATGAAAGAGCCTTAATAGGACAGCATGTGCCTCCTTCAGCTAGAACTGCTGCATTCGGAGGAAGCAGCAGCAACGTTCCGTTCTGGATGACCCCGTTACGTCTTGTTTTCTTTTAATATACCTCTTGATAAACCATCAAGGAAAGCTTTCAAACCTGAAGAATGCAAGAGCCTGGCGTTTGCACTGCAAGGAGGTTTCCTATGGAGGACGGCTTGCGGAACAGATACAGCGGGAGGAGCGGATCAGCGGCATTTGCATGTCATCAGCGGGGATTTATTAGGGCATAAACTGCACTGCAACTGAGTGAGCTGGTGTCCTTTTAGTCTGCAGAGGGTGCCCAGTACTCCTCAGCAGCAACACGTGTAACTGCATCACAGCCATTTATTCTGAATTGCACCAAACCTGCCTTTCCAGGACTCCTCTTGGTTGGACTGCTGCACACTCAGGCTGACTGCTTTGGTTGCTCGTTTCAGTAAAAGGCAGGGCCAGGAAAGCTCGACAGCCCCTAGGCCAGGGCGCTGCACAGCCACGAGCAGCAATTCCACCTGCCCTCCCCGTGAAGGCAAAGCTTCCTATGAGATATAGAGCAGCCAGCACTGGAAGGGCAAGCGCTGCGGTTATCCTGCCTGGTGAGCTCCTGAGCTGCTGCTGCTCACCAGCAACGGGAATAGCCATGAGTTTGCTAGTCATGTGGATGTGGGATTGCCCTGGGAGGGACGGGCAGGGAGCAGCCCTCCTTTAGGTGATGCAGCGTGTGCTCCACGTTTTGCAAGGAGCAAAGGTGCAGCTGTCCCCTCCGTCCCAGCCACTGCCCAACCCTGCAGCACGCTTCTCTGATCTGCCCCAAGAACTGCTGTACAGCAACAAAGAGGAGAATTTCCTCAGAAATGGCTGCAGTAAGAACCTGCTCTCAGCTTTTACCCCAAAACCCATACCTTTTTTCCCCTTACTAATCCTTAAGACCAGCTAGTTATGTCGTGCTGCTGGTGAGCATCCAGCACCAAGCATCCGCTGAAGCTGGTTGTACTTTTGACTGTTTAACCCCAGGTCTGAACACGGAAACTTCTCTTCTAAAAATGCTTTTGAAGTCCTACCATGGCTTTTCATGACAAGGTAACAGAAAACACTCATTTCTTGGCCTTTGACTTAGGGAGCCAGGGATTCGATAGGTAAACCTACACTGTACACAACTTTAGCAAAAAAATTGCATATAAAAAAGAAACCTGAGACTAAGGTAAAAAGCACTGGCCGCCTCAGCAGCTTCACGGATGCTGAGGTATGGAATAGCCAGCTGTTTGGAACCAGCTCCGTGGCACACGCTGGGATCCCAGAGCCACTGATGTTTGGGGGTGAAGAACTGCACCCATTAGAATTTCACACCTCATTCATAAAATGTATTAACAGTTTCTATGACAGCATCTCGTCTAGATTAAGAACGTGTTATTGCACTTCTGTTCCTGACAGAAAATCCTTGTGTCTTACCTCCTTGACTACTAACAGACTTCAAGTCTCTCGTGGACTACTCTGAAGAGAGTTTACAGCCCATATGAGTAGCCCTTTTGATGCAGGTAATGACATTTTCTGTGGAGACAGAGCAACTGCATAAGGATCAGTGAGGATCAGGTTTTCAGGTATTATATATTGAAGTGTGTGATGAGCAGGGACTGCCTACATGTTTATACTCCAGTTCCCCACAATAACTACTTAATATGCGGAAGCATTCTTCATAGAGAAGGTCTAAAAGCCTCATATATCACATAACAGCCTTTCTAGGAGCACAGGCACTCTATTTCCACTATAGCTGTGTCTTTGCAAGACAAGGACACCGAAGTCAAACCAGCACTGCTCTGATTGTTATGCATTACAGCTGAAAAGGAAAATACAGAAGAAGATTCTGTATCAAGAGGACTATTCTCATGTGATTTGTTTTGTTTTCCCCCTCTCCTGAAGAGGGACCAATTTCAGATACCAAAGCAAGTAGTTTCACTTCTACCACTTCCACAATCAGTAGAATCAACGCCAGGGAAGAGAAGTGGCAATAGGAAAAAGCAAACAACAGGTCTTGAACAAGTACAGACTGCTCACTTAAGAGCTTTACAATCCCTGCTCAAGACTAAGAAGTGGTTCAGCCTTCTGAAGAGATAAACCTGCTTTTAAACTTAATAAAATGATGAGAAATCCTCTACTCAGTTACTCAGATCTAGTCCTTTCATACAAAAAGGGCAATTCCTAAAAAGTTGGTAAGAGATGATGGCACATCTGGAAGCTATTTGATGCTGTCTAATCCTGTCACCCTGACAGGAGCACTTTGCTTGACAACACCATATATGTCTAATGTTTCCACATTAAGATTAAGGCTTCAGAGGGTCAATGAGTCATACTTGATTTTTCTTTTTTCCCTTAAAGCTTATCCCCTGTTACATCAGGGAACAACTCCAGGCCAGTTCCTCCCCAAATTAACCACTTGCTATGCCCAACTGCTATAGCTAGAGGCACCAGTTTGCCTTACTAGCAAAACCAGAGCACTAGAAGTAATGTTGCAAATGCCATATGCGTTTGTCTCAAGACTCCACTACAAATTTGCAGGTAATCATTAAGACTCTCATATTACTGGATATTGACAGCACTCCGGTCATAACCCTCTTTTTTTCCCCTGACAAAACCATTTACGACTGGGACTTGCAGCCTCATGGTTTTGACAGCAATTCCTTTTTGACCACTTGAGCTCATCTCAGACAACAATACCACTAATCCTACATAGCCAGAAAGGTACAAGTGACCATCCAGAGAGGCAGAGATGAAGGTGAACCAAGATTTATGCTGCAGTAGGTTTGCAAGACAGAATTTTTCTGTGAAGATTCTGGCACTGCTTACACATTGCCAAAAAGGAGTGTGCTTTCTGATATACCTTGAAAATATTTCATAATGCAGATCAAAGTGCTGAGTCACAGCTTGAAATTCAATGTTTAAGATAGCAAGGCAGGCCCCTAAAAAGCAAGCAATCTTGCACCCCCTTGTGTACTGCTTGTCAGGTGGGTGTGAATCAAGGGCAACTCCATTAACAGTGGAGAATTGACACTAACATTTATTGCACTATGGGCTAGTTCTGTTAAGGGAGGACAGCTGCTTGCCTCCTGCATAGCAACACACTTGAAAGCCTGGCGTGTTCAGGTGGATACCTGCACAGATTACACAAGACACTTGCTTACTTCCCCACTCATCACACAAGTGGCAAGAGTCATCTGATCCAATACCCCGTTCAGCCTCTTTGCAGTTGTTTCTATTAATTTGTCTTTTTCAATGTTTTGTCCAAGCCAAAAGGAAAGTTTATAAAAAAAGAAATACTTACATCTCATTTTCCTATCTTCTGCGACACTTTGTAATTCCCAGCATATATGTTACATAGCATGTGTGAATATATATGCATTATATAAAATATATACTTTACTTACACACTAAAGGTCTCTCTTCACATTAGTATAATACATTCTGAAGAATGCAATTGCAAAACAATTTAGAATAACTGATCCAGAAAGGGTGGGGAGAAATAAAGAACAACCTACCCAAAATCCCTAGGAAAGCTTCACACTTCTTGCAGGTACCAAGAGACCCCATTTTCTTATGATCAGAGGAATAGTTAAGATTTTTGCACTGCTTTGCTCCCTACTAGACATACCCCACTCCGTAGTTTCAGTGTCGGGAAGTGCTAGTTGCTCCCCTTCCACTGAGAGTAATATTAATAAATTAAAAAAAAAGTTTCTCTGAAAGTGCTGCCGTAGTCCAGTCCATCACGCTGTGCTCTCCCACTCGCCCCGGAGCTATGCTGAACCATTCACCACTTTCTTGACTTTCTTCATGCCCTCCATTACGCCAGAAGTCGTCACCCTAGAGAAAAAAGAAACATCACTTCAGAGAACAGAAATTCAGCTACGACATCCATTTCATCAGCCCCATTTCAGACTTGTGTTCCTGCACATGTCCTTAACAAACCCTTCAAGGGTCTCTTTACCCTGACCTAGCAGTTTCCAGCATGCTCCAGCTTCCTTCTCTAAAGCTAGAGCAAACAGCAGCAGCACAGCATTAGAAAGTCCACAACAGAATAAGCATTAATATTACCCATATTTGACAAAAAAGAGCAAGCAGGGCTGGCTAAACTGACACCAGCTGACTTTTACTGAGTTTAAACACTTTGCTTCAAAACACTTTACTGTACAACTGAACACCCTTAGTTCTATGCATTAAACACTTTCTTCTTCATTTGCACTGCTTTTAATAGGTCCAACTTACTACACATATACCCATACGACCGTCACTGCCCCAAATCTACTTTATTACCTTAATGGACACTGAATCCTGTTAAGAGCAGCACTGCTCAGTGAGCAGCAAGATAACAGAATGGAGAGGCCATCCCTTTTATACTAACCCAAGCCTGGATTTGTCATGGCAATGTGACCACTGAACTACAAAGCCTCATGACACTGTTCAAACACTAGGCAAACTGAGCTCCTTATCCAGCCCCAACAGCATCACTACTCTCAGAACTACCCTGGCTACCCAAAAAGCTCTTCAGCCCAGCATCTTTCTCTGTTGCTACAAAAAACAGACTATCTGCATAGGTAAGCCAGTTGTTTTCATTCTTTTACATGCTATAATTCCTATTGTATACTAGTATTCTTTCATACGAGGGTACTGCAAAGGTTATTTTGGATGTTGAAAGCCAAGGTAAGAGCGCCAATAGCTCAACGCACTCACAAGGGATGCCTGGAAGCATAAAACAAAACTGTTTGGTTTGAAGATGCAACCTTCGGTGTGTGTGTGTGCTTTCACCTGCTGTGTCCAAAGCAAATCACTTTACTTGAGCACACTAGCTAGCAGCATCTTCACAGCATCCTTCAAGAGGAGAAAAAATGTTCAGAGACACTCTTCTGATGATGCCTTTAGTCACACATCAGATATCAGCTTGTGTTCACCTACTGTGGAAACAATTTATTCACTAACAATAAAAGCCAGTGTATCCAGTGACTCTGGCAGTGACAGTATTGGGATGGCCAGTGGTTCAGACAGAGTGATCTAATGTTTAAGGAAAGAAAAAGCAGTAGAAAATACAAATCAAGTAAGGAAAAAAGGAAAAAAAGCAAGGAAGCAGGCTGCTTGAACAAGAAAGAACAAAGCAGTAAACAGTAAACAGATTTGCCAGAAAGAAAACACATCAGGCTTTTTAAGTGAGAAAACATGTAGTAGACCTCCTAACTTCTCCCTGTTCACAGAGGTATTTCTCTCTGTTACAGGTGACATTTTCAGAAGAAACCTAGGGAAGTCTAGACTGGATGAAAGTGTCATTAAGTGAATGCAGAACTAACTGGAAAAGCATACACTGACATGTGCTTAACGCTTTCCTGTCAGAAAGGCAGGACACTAGGCACTGTTCCAGGGAGGTCTGTCCTGGGTCCACTTCTGCTCAGTGTTTTCAGTAATTGCCTGGGTAATGGAATAGAGAACTTGCTTATTAAATCTGTACAAGATACTAAGAGCTACATATTTGAAAACAGGACTAGAATTCTGAAGGATTCTGGCAAATTGGAGTAGCAGTCTGAAAAAAAATAAGGGCCGAGGCAGAAAGACAACTACCAAGTTTACTCTTCAGAAATAATTAACTTCATAATTACAGAATAAAGGGTTAAGTATCAATTCTTCAGAGGAGATCTGAAGATTACAATGGACTGTAAGCCAAGAACAAGGCACTGCCACATCAGTGGAGTAGCAGACATACTGGGATATACTAATAGACTTTCTGCATGATACCACAGTAGCCCTAATATTGACTTAAAGCTAGTAAGAGCTCCCCTGGCACATGGTATAGATTTTAGTACTGTACATTAGGACAGCTACAAATGTAGTTCACACCCAGAAGAAAAAACCCAAAAACTAAACAAAAAAGCCGTACACGACATGTTCTGGGATTATTGTAGCAATAGGAACGATTTATCCACAGCAGGATAGGATGAAGAGCCATGTACTGAAATCGCAGCCAGATAAAGTTGGATCATTTGTTACCACACAGTTCGTGTTGACAGAAAAGTGCTGGGAAAGGCTTCATGGAGGAGGTGGATTCCTCAGCAGTGAAAGCTGAAGACCATCCCTCTTAGGAGCACTGATCTTGTCTCATGACAAGCAAACAGTGCAGCTCCTGAGATCCTGTTTCCTAAGACTGCTCACACACACTGGGTAATTCCTCTCCTCCCCAAAATCAGTTGGAACACCATTAGTGCCCAGTACAGTAAGGATGGCAGCACTGTCAAGTACTCTGCAATTCTCATTCCAGTCCTCTGAACAGTTTCACAACTTCAGTTCTGACCTGCAACACTGCAAGTAAATATTCCTCAGCTGCAGTTCCCTGACCTGCATTTCTAGTCCATAGATTGACAGCTAGACTACAATAAATCTTCTCACTATTTTTTTCTCTCTAGAGAGAATTTTTGTGACTGTCAAAAAGGTAACAAACTTATCAGAAAAAGCAGAAGGCAGAAAAGCAGCTCCCTGACCTCTCTATTGTACAGATGCACATGCTATGGAAATTCAGCTTTTGATTGTTTTTCATTATGTACAAGGCAGCAAGGGATTGCTAAATATCCACAAGCATTTTCAGTCTCCCACTGCAGTGCCTCTCTCTCCTCTCCTATTTTACAGTCCTACAGGAAGCCCTGGAAGGCAGACAGCAGCCAACCTTCACATTTTAAGTCTCTGACACTGCAAGCTGAAGTGAAAACTGATCTACTATTGAAGAAAGAAGCTGATCTCAGCATGGGAAAGATGTGTTAGGTGAAGAAAAATCACTTCCAACCGAGAATATCATGAGTCAATCTGCCGTGAAGCACAACCTAAGCAAAAGGACAGAAAAGCAACCAACCAGGACCTCAAGTCCCAGCACAGAACAGGCTGCCTCATCATGCAAAGAGAAACTCCAGATGCCAAGACATAAAGCAAACATAGGTCAGTGTCACCATATCAGTAACTATGTTGGAGCTGTTTTGAATGTTAAGAAAAACAAAATAATTACAGTCTCCATGCTCTCAGTAAGATTTACTGAATCAAACACATAACCATTAATGGCTTTTCCTGCAATTCCTCCTCCAGGATATCCTCAGCCTGCAAGTATTCCTGAACATGATCTCGACCCAGACCTGTAGCAGAACACTGTGGTACCTAACACTGAAAGTAACACTTATTGAGCTAATGAAATAATTACTGCAGGAGCAGAAAACCCAAATTGCTTCCTTTTCCCCATACACACACACACTCACACTGTACTGTTTAGATTTTAGTGTTCATGTCCCAGAAGTAACATTAAGGTTGGAAGCCTGGCAACCATTTCTGCCAAGTGTGGCTGCACCTTCTCAAGGAGAACGCTTTAATCTAACAAAGTGTCAGCCCTGTGCCCACATCCTGACAGCACAGGCTCAAAAGGCTGCCCGGCAGAGAATACCCAGAAAGCCACTTCATTGATGATGAACAGCTATTGACTCTACTTGAAAAAGAACAGACTGGTCCTTAGTTCGAGTTTAGTCATACTCTCCTCTCCACCAATTTCTACAGTCTGGTATAACTGGGGAGAGACCTATAACAGCTGTGGATACTTTCTTGTAAGACAGAAGTTTGTTTAAAACAAGTAAAAGAAACTTTGCAAACTTGCTACAAGGTACTTTCCACTGGTTGTAATTTATATTTTATTTTTAAGAGTTACATGAGTTGACCGAGGGAAGAGCCGTGCCTTACGTTGCCCTTATCACAGACATGCAAGGTTTTTTTTTGTTTTTGTTTTTTTTTTTTCTTTCTTCTTCTTCTCCTTAAAACACTACTAATTTTCACACTGTCCTTACCAATAGTTACATTCACCGCCTGGCAAAGATTTGTATAGTTTGTACTCTGAAAAGAGGCAAAAAAACAGAAAGCTGCACTTAAAACATCCTTTTTTGCTAGGAAATTTAAGCAAGCCTGAATAACAGGCTTGATGACCTC
Source organism: Tinamus guttatus (assembly GCF_000705375.1). The sequence continues at coordinate 20,370 of NW_010586624.1, read as the reverse complement.
AGCTCTCCCCACTGCTGGCTCATAGAAGTGTTGAGTCTAAAGAAAATGAATGCTTCTGCAGCAAGTGTTTTAAAATCCTGATTTTAACAAAAACCCTCTGGGAGAGGAAAATAACCATAACGCAAAGTGTTTTGCTTTTCACCTGGAAATCAGGCATAGCAGAATACCGTGAAGTTTGAAATTTGCAAGCTTTTACTTTCTGCCATAGCTTCTGAAAACAAGTGGGTATTTTACACCATGAAAACCAAAACATACACTCAAACGATCGTTAGTCAAGATGCCGTCAGGCACTTAGTCACTTGCTCGAATAAGCCTTGATATTTCTTCCCCACAAAAACAACATTTAATATTTATAAAAGTAAAAATAGGACCAGCAGGACCAAATCAACAAGAAATCTAACACGCTAAACTGCAGTGCTTCACCTATCACAAAATGTGTACGCACCATGCTTTCAAATACGTGCAAACTTAACCTCCCTGAGGCAGCTGGAGGGAACACAGGACTCTTCCATAGATTCCCCCCTGCCAAGTGTCCAAATGGAAGAAAACTGACAGGGAATCAGATAAGAATCCCAACAAGGCTATGAGGAACAACCCATGGGGCACCAGAATGGAAACTCCCGAGGCAAAGAGCAAAATGCCTTGCTAGGAGAAAAGCTCACAAGGAATTCTGACCCTTAGGTTTTGAGCAAGGTCTCTTTTGCTATGCAAGATGTAGATCGCTTAGCTCATTACACTTTCTTGTTATTCCTAGCAGATTATTTTAAATTTAGCAGCCTTGTCAGCTTAGTGACTTCACCACATCACCTGAAAGCTGCCAGAACAATAGCCATGAAAAACTACATGAGTAAAATGCTTAGCTGAAATGCACTCTGCTAGATCTCCTAAGGAAAAAGGTCACTTTTGTGCGAGTAAAATGCTTAGCTGAAATGCACTCTACCAGGAGATCTCCTAAGGAAAAAGGTCACTTTCGTGCAATCACAAATCCTGCTACACCTTCTAGTTCAGAGAGCCCCTTCCAAATGGGGATGTCTGTTTACCAGCACCCAAACCAAAACCAATGTCCTACATAAACCACCTAAACACCTTTAAGTGACAGTGATTTTAAAGTCATTGTTTACTAGCTGGAATTCACTTTATTATTCCTCATTCTGGGTGACAGCTGGGTGCAGTGGGCTAACTTGAAAACCTCTTTTCAGTCAGTCTCAAGCCCCTTGTCTACACAAGCATCAAGAAACAATCAGATAAAGAAAGAAGCAGAGGGACTTGTCTTGCCCCATGAAATGCTTTATCAGCTTAATCCACACTGCTGCAACACCCAGCTCGGGTTTTCCTATACATCACAACCTTCTGGTTGTTTTAACAGATGCCTCTATTTTTAAACATGATAGCAGACTCAGTTTTTTTTTTTTTTTTTCCTTAAAGAAAGACTTCTTACAGACATGGAATAAGCTGTTTTTAAGCATTCCTTTTCTCAAAGCAATTGAAGTGGTTAAAAAAGTGTGTGGTGGGGTGCTCTTACACAGCTTCCATCTCCAGATCATCCTCATCATCCTGAGAGAGCTGTAGATAGGGGTTGTCTGATGCCGGACGAAACTTGTACCCGGTGAGAACAAAGAAGACAAGTGTGGCCATTTCATCTAGCAACTGCAAGTGAAAACACAAAATCCAAGTTTATTCTTGTAATCCTTCACTGTCATAAAGCATTTCTCCTCATTCATATAAGGTTGAAGATTTAATGGCCAAGAAGTCTGTACAATGAACACAGCAATTCCCATCTTGTTATCATTAATCTCAGGCTGAAAGCTGTCAAAGCCCTTTGTTCTTTCAGCTTTCCTTGTCACTTTAAATATAGTTACAATTCTAGCCATCATTCCAGTGCTTTTAAATAACTAAGGCAAGGCTTGGCTTTTAAACGAGGAAAAAAAAATATAGACATCCCTAAGTTTTTCTTGGTACTTCCAACAGTTAACGTATTCCAAAGACTCCCTGCACAGTTGCTTAGATTATACGTTAAGAAATCAAGTATTTAAAAGTCACTAGGCAAATAAAGCCTGTAAATGGAAAAGCAAAAGCCTATTTCACTGGCTCCCTGGGGCCTCAATTACACAGGGCAAACCTGACTTTTTCTCCTTTGTACATTCTTGATTAATTTCCTTCAGACATTTTTAAACTGAAAGACTAAAATCAATAATGCAATTACTTTCAGACATCTCATGTATAATCCAGCAGCCTTGCTGGACAAACATTAAACTAAAAATATATTCCTACCATCCTATGTACATTAGTGCTAAAATGCAGGGCACAGCACTCTATGTTCAGAAGGTCTAGCACAACACAGAATAAATTATGGATTTTTTGGGGGGTGCTGCTACACAAAGATTAAAAATGAATTAAAATTCAAGGGATGGATGTATTTTTCTTTACTGGCAAATACCTGGTACAGCCATTTCCACTGGAATGGAACAGCAATCTTTATGAGAATTGCAATGATCCGTGTGAAGTAAATGTAACACACAATCTGTGGGAGGGAAAAGGACAAAATATGAGCAAGATCAATAGCATCATCCTTGCAGAGCCTCTTTTCCAGGGGAATAGCTCAAACAATTCCCAGACAACTCATTATGTCAGATTAGCCTTATTACACTTCTTGATAAACATGGAAGATATAGACTGAGGGCTCTGCTGCTTGTTGAACATCCAAATGACTCAAGCTGTTACTAATATTTAAAGTACTTTCCTGGTCTAAGTTAGGAATTAAGATTTTATGAAACTTGAGAATCAGAATTGTAATTTATTTCTCTTATGGTGGTAAAAGAGTCTGAAATGAGGCTGCTGGAAACCATTAAGGCAGCTATAGTCTCTTGGGAAGTATGCTCACAGCTCCCACTGATTTAATCAAAAACGGCATCTCAAGGCACCATTTGATCCCAAGTTTAATTTTTAGAGAGCTTATATGTTATTCAAGCCCATCAGTTTAGGTGGCAGCTCAAGCTGTTTCCAAAGGAAATTAGTAAGCATTACAAATAGCTGAAAACAGTTTCAGGACAACCAGAAGGATGCAGCCATTAGGTACAGAAGGGAAGTTACTCTGAGAACTGTAAGCCAGTTGATCAAGACACTTAAGTAACAGAACTGTCACTGAACTAAGAGCTTCTCCACCCCACCCACCAACTACAGCAGCTTCCAACAAGCAATCCACCAAAATGCCCAAAAGGCTTATAAATGCTCAGTACAAATTTCAAATTTACAAATTTCATACTTACCATAACATAGTAATGCCTGAAAAGCTTCAGCTTTGCTAGATTAATGGCAGCTGCTAAGAGAACAAAAATTGATTAGGAAATTTGTTAAAACGAGGCAGTTTATTTTGATGCTTGTCTACAACGTAGACTGATGGACAGGACTAGAACTCAAGCAATCCCAAGTTAGAAGCTTTGTCCCACAAGCTGCTGGGTGCCCTGTGAAGTGGTAGCCTGGCTTATTTTCATAGTAGACATTTTTTAGACTGGTACAAATCTCCTCTTAAAAGCCAACACATCAAGATCACCTTTATGCCTAGTTTTGCATGCTTACACCCTGCAAGAAAACTTTATCTAATGCTTATCTGCATACAATCAACTACATACTGTTTCCTCTCTCCTGCCACAAATTCTGGCCCTTTGCTTTACCCTAGGGTCATTCAGAGCACAGGGCAGCTCAGAAAGTTCTCAGAATACAGCAATTTTCTATAAGTTAATCAGGACTCAACTGCTGCACCTTGCTGAGCAGCAGCAGAGGTATTTTAACACCTCAGCTGTGTCCTCTATCCTCATGCCTCAGTCATAGTTTACAAGTGAAATGGGAATCATGCTAAACATGCTGAATGCAAACCGATGCATTTGAGTCAAATCACATAAGTAAAGGCTCCAGGCCAACCTGCACTTATTAATGGGCAGATTATAGCAGCTCTTGAGGAACAGGCATATACTGATGGGAATGAGCAGAGGTCAACATCACATGGAAGAGCTGTCAGCTCTGGTTTGAGAGTCAGGTATTGCAGGCGCAGCAGGTTTACAGATACGGACCCCTGGTGCTCTTGTGACAACAACAGATGCAAAGAGTCCAATATATGTTGACAGCATAAAGAGCTGCAATATATTTGGAGCCAGTGAACACAAGCTGTCAGTCAGACAGTGCTGGCACATAATTACTGCTGTTTCCTTCAAGCCTTCCTCATGTGTTGAGTGTTTATCATGTGTAGAAGTGCCATGCATTGAGGGAGTGCAGGTGAAGTTAAGCACAAAAAACCTGTCAACTACAAAAAGCAGATCTGTAAAAGGCTCTGCAGATTTTCACATAAGATCTTCCAGGTTCCCAATAAGGGAAAAACACAACATTATGCATTAGAACAGTTCTCAGATCACAGCTATGGACAACATGAAACAGATGCAAACCCTCCTCCCCTGGACACAACAACAGCACCTGGCTAACCTAAGACATAGATAACAGCAATGGATAGATAGATGTAAAGTAGCTAAGAGTGGTTTTGACAGTATGTCACTGCAGGATGGGACTGCATTTTTGAGAGGATATTACCTTTCGGACTGCCCTATTAAACACTAAATATAAAAACAGCATCTCCTATGCAGTTCTGGACTCCTGAACACACTGTCCAAGTTCCAGTACGAGCAGTCAAGTTCAAAGAGCTCCTGACTGGGCTACAGATGCCAAGACCTGTAATCACAAGAACAGTAATCTAACCAAATCCTTGGTACTTAAGCCAGCTCCGAGACATTGGTTCAGCTACTACTTCCTCATTTCTCCCCTCCCCAAAGCTAGTTTCTTATATTTAAATAGCAGAAATGGGGAGATTTTCACGGGTCTGACTTTGCCAGACAACTGAACGTTGAAAGTTTCTCATAATACAGCCAGAGAAAGACTAAGGCATGTAAATATGCAAGACAAATTCATTACCTCCTGAAGTAAAAGAGCAATGTGGTCCTAAAGAGCAACTGCACACAGCGTTATCACAAAGCGCCTGTGATTTACCATGCACAGCCTGTGCACAGAAGGATCTATTTTAAACTCAATGCGTTCATGTGCTGAAGGATCACCACCAACCGGGGCAACGAGCAGCCACGAGGATTCCCAGGCTTTGCAGTGAAAGAAGGACCAACTCAACAGCTATGCTCCACACTGCCAGTCCACCAAGTGCTTTACAGCCAGCTACTAGTGACACGGGGAGTCACTTCTGCTTCATGCAGTGCATAGGAGGAAGGGATGGTGAAGCCAAAGATGTGGCTGCCAACTGAAGTGACACCATGTCACCTCTCAGCTGACGAGCACAGCTCAGCACTCTCACCTACTCACCAGTACAATCAATACAGAAGAGTCATAGGTTGGCAGAACTACACCTAGATATCTCAAATGGCTCAGTGTGGAGGAGGAATAGGCTAAGGGTAAGAAAAGGGACAAAAACACCAAGTAGGAAAACTGGAGAGCCAGTTCCAGAAGGTGGCTTAGTTACATCAAGCAGGTGCCTTCCTCAGGGGACACAAGCATCAGTGCTAGTGTATGTCTAACTGTGTTTCTCTAAACACCTCCAAGTTACAGCACACAGTTTTGGAGAATCTGAAATCCTCACTGCTTGATATCCACAGCTTGTGCCCAGCCTTTTTACTGGCTAAATGTGCCCCAAACAGTAACAACTGAGTCTTGCCATGCTGGACTTCAAAATTTTGCTTCCCCTGGCCTGGCCATTGAGGCAGAGGCTGGGCCAGCAGCTGCCATTTACCACCTGAATCACTTGCAGACGTGATTTGTACAGCTGTGATAACACAGCAGCAATCACAGCACGTAGCAGAGGCTGGGTAAATCTGTTATGCATACAATAACCATTCTTCAAAGAATCAGTACTTAACTGTAGGGTGGAAAGAAGAGCAGAGACTCTCTACCAAAGCTTTCACAAACAAATGCTTACTTGTGCTCCACTTCTTTCACAGGGTAATTAAGAAAAAAGCCATCTTCTGAGAAAGGTTTGATTCCTTGTTTGTAATATTTACACCTTGTTTCTCAGTTGCCCTCTCCATCACCATTTACTTAAACAGCCTGCACTTGCACAGCCTGACCTGCATTAATCAGAACGTGGCACACCACAAGTTTTGGAAGTGAAACTCTTTTCCAGATTGCCGACTAGGTCAATTTAAAATGCTTAGACAGCTTAGAGGATGGGTAAAGAGGTCAAATCACCAGCTACCTCCCTGCCCACCAGCAGACAATAGTTTTTTTTGATGGATAAATCTGACTTTTTGAGAATATATATGTAACAACAATAAGAGGACCGCAGCTAAGGGCACCCAGAGATCAAATCCAGCAAAGAAGTTTAAGGAGAAACCTTAATAGAGTGAACGCCCTGAAATACAAGTAAATACCCTGCAGTGCACTGCTTGCTATAGTGTATTTGACATGCAAATCTTGTCATTACCAAACAATAAATTAAAGTTTAAATCCCTTTAAGAATGAAGATATACATAGATTTAGACCACAAGGGGCAACTACAAGAGCAGCCCCACAAAAATATGAGCTATAATCTCTAGAGCACTTCTCCTAAAAGCATTCCTGTGCCATAAATAAGAAGCCAAGCCAACATATGCAGCAACGCTGTGTGCAAGTAAGATCTCACACCTCCTCATGTGCGAGAGGATGGCAGACTGGTTAACCCTGAATCTCCTGAAACACATTAGCCATCTGGCACAGAAGCTCCCTATGACAGTCAAGAGAGATTCTTAAGTGCAGAATTATCAACAGCAGAGTTGCTAATGTCAACTCTGTAGCTATCTGGTATACTGCTGGATACTATTTGATGCTACTGGAACATGACAGGTCTCCTTTATTTCTCAGTTTGCATCTTCCTAGTGCAATCTATTGAGGTCTGGAAACTTAAATCACCAAGCTTGACATGAGGTTTGACATGTTCAGGTATCGCCTGGAGCACTTTTACCCCGGCACTACTTCCTCCTCCTCCTCCCTGGAGGGCTGCAGAGCTGTTTCAGCACGAAGCCATCACCTCCAGCCTCCGCTGAGCTCAGCTGCACAGGGAGAAGGCTGTTCCTGCACCGCGCAGCACTGGGCTCTGCTCAGTGTTTGCATGGCACAGAAGCAGGAAGGCACTGAACACAGAATGATTTTTCCTGACAAGGGGGCAAACGTGGAAGCGTTAATCACTTGCCCACCGCACCGTACGCGGAGAACGTTGCCTGGGAGCCTCACGCTGCAGTGTCTTTCCTCTAGCCCTGCTGCCAGCCCCGCCGCGCTGCAGTGCTGCAGGAGAAGCGCTAACCGCGACCGGGCTGCGTCGAGCCCCACATCCCTCCCCACGCACAGAGCCACGGGCAGAACAAGAACTGCGGGGGTACCCCCAGCTCCCAAGCAACAGAAAATGTAATATGTAAGAGGAGCCTTGACTTGAGAGGTACAGGGACCAGGGACCTGAGTTTCAAGCAAAAGTAAGTCTACTCAATCATCTCTCTCCCTCTTCTCATGACACCTTTAGGCCAGATTTAATGACTTGAGAGGTACAGGGACCAGGGACCCCAGTTTCAAGCAAAGGAAGTCTACTCAATCATCTCTCTCTTCCTTTTCTCAGGACACCTCAGGCCAGATTTAACAGTGTTCCAGCCAAACACTTCCATCTCAGTTTGCAAGGCTGATTCTTTGATCTGTAAGCAAGACATTTGCACTGCAGATCTACAAACAGGCACGTTCCTATCTGGAAGGACATAGCCACATAACAGGACAGGAGTAGCTAGATGCTTGCTGCAGTCAGAAGGCCGTAAGCTTAAAATAAATTTAAGTGGGATACTGAGACCCATTACTGTGCAGGACAAGGAGCCTATATAGGTCAGCCTTTATTCGTGCTAAATATCGTCTTCAAAGAAAAAAAGCAAACATGCAGATCAAACACATGCCTACTCTTCACTAGCAATCTGTAACACCTTTGCACAGAAGGTCTTCCTGGATAAGTTATGGCTTTAGGTCCATTCCTCTAGCTTTCCCACTTTAGAAAAATCATCTGAAACTTTAAGCGAACACTAGGTAGCGAATCCAAGTCACTGCTATCATTTACAAGTTCCTCAAATACTTGTACATGGCTAGTTTGAGGGACTACAGCAAGCACAGCTATGATGGAGATGAAAAGATGAGTAGTCAAGTCAGCCCATTACTTCATTTCTATTCTAGTCAGTCTGCACTAAACCCAGGGGGGTTCTGGCTAATAGACAGGTTGGGAAGTAGCTCAAAGAGGTCAGGAGAGATAGATAGTCAGGACCCTCCAGGATACGGAGCTGTAAAGTCCTGGAGCTCATAGTTCTGAAGGGCACAAGAGAGCATTTTGCTTAGTCCTCCTCACCAGGGAGGAGGTCACCAGAAGATCCAGTGCCAGAAAAAACAGCTACTGAATTTATAGTATATAATTCCCCAGGTTACCCTATAAGTTAATGAAGTCTGTGTGAAAGAAATAGAGAGGCAGCCTCCAAGGTAACAACAGACAATAAATCCTGGCAAGCAATAGGCAGTCTGACCAGGACTGTGTTCATGGATGCAAGATTCAGTCAGCTCCAATCAAGGGTAGGCAATGCAACAATTAAACTGCATGTGAAAGGACCCATTAGCTTTCACCACTTATAAGTATTGTCATTTGTGAGGGAAAAATAAATGCTAGTCAACTTAAGTCACTGCTAGTCATAGTTTCCTTGTAAAAAGACAAGACATAGAGCAGCACCCACTGCAAAATAGGGCTTCCAAAAGTAGTCCACAGAATTAAGAGCATATGGCTCCAGTCAAAGCTATCCATTTATAAACCTAACAAATGATTTTACCTTATTACAGTGCAAACCAAGTCATCTTCAGTTTTCTCTACCAGGCGCAGTGGCAGGATGACGCAAACAGGCAGCTTTCTGCTCCTGGTGTCACATTCTGCTTGCCTGCTCTTCACGGGTTGCTCGCAGCAGCCTCTAAACACCTTCAGAACGCTGTACCTGACACGCTAGCCCCATCTTTGGGACTGTCCTGGCTACAATCTCACGCCAGTCTACACACCTTTTTCCCTGGAATACTTATTTTCCTCTACTATTCTTTAATTATTAATGCATGAGGTATCTACAAAGTTCTTCTCAGCAGATAATTATTGAACTTGCAGGATCTCCACAGTCAAGCACCATTCTCTAGGCCATACAGACACGTACCAAAAAAGAGGACAAAGGAATGGCCCTAGAGACAAATTTATATAACTAACTAGCTATAGATATATTCATTTCTCCACATCACCTTTCTCTTTTACCACACAATATGTCCTTCAGAATGAGAAGGCGGCAGTAGGCCTAGGTTTGCTCAGACCTGGATTCTGCCCATCACTAACAGAGAGATCAAGCACCTTTAATGTTGAACATTTGCGATGTTGGCAATCTTACTCTTCTCGTTCAGCCAGTTTACTTTGAAATTAAGGAAACTCCACAGCACCATCTTGTGCCAGGAACTGTCGAGCACAAGGCTACCTGATACCTGAAGGCCATAGAGAGCCACGCACCAGCCACTGAAATCTCAGCACTAAGAGGCACAAAACCCACTGCCGCACAGCACATCTGCCCTAGTTACATGAAGACTGACCCATTTGTACTATAGCTGCACACAGTGGTTTTAGCTTCAGGCCTTACACAGGCAAAATCCTCAGTTTGGAAGAAATAACCCTGCTTCAAAAAACTTCAAGTTTAGGCAAATATTGTGACAGTAGGTAAACCTACTCTAGGAGAGCAGAGATAAAACACTTAATTAGAAACACACTGAGTCAGTATAAGCGTGTTGGTCAGAAAAATCTAACATGAATGTTACTAGCAGTTATCAGTAACCTCTTAGTATCTGGTAAAAATTAAGACTTTATTTTTCCAGACTTGAATTTTAGAAATGTTGGGCTCATCTAAGTATTGTTCAGTTTTACAGCTAGGAAAGGCACCTAATCTATGGTCTATACAGAGCTGAGCTCTGTACCCAACCTTCCACTTCACCCAACAGATCAGGGAAGTTACATTCATTGAAATGCAAGTGTCTCACCAGAAACATGCAGACCTAAGAGGCCATTTCCAGGAAGGAGAGAAACGTTAAAGGACAAGACAAGGTTTGAACAGGCAGGATGAGCCAACACAGGACCATCTCCAAATAGAGCTTTCAAGACCCGTCAGCCATCAAATGGCAGAATACTAAAAATGCTGCTCACTCTCAAGAAAGTCAGCACTGCACTTCATGCATTGAATCTGCAGCCAACTGCAATCCAACAGCTGAGGAACTGCTTCAAAAATGAGAGGATGAGGCAAAAAGCAGACGCTGCAGAAGCTGCATTGAGTTTGGCTTGCCACTCATCAAGTAATTCTCACTGCTACATTAAACACGACTCACTGGTACGCAAGCAACCCCTTAAGCTGCTGTACAAACATAGAAGCCAAAGAATGTGCAACAATTTATGTTTTGTTGCATAAAAAAGCTTAATTTCCTCCTTCCTGGTTGAGACAGTTTTCTGAAGAAATAAAAATAAGATGATCTGGTTCAACTGGTAAATAGCAGTTTTGGAATTCATTTCTAGTTCTGCTTCTGAACATTTGTGTTAGAATTGAAGCAAAGTTGTCGGATGATTTGCTTTAGATATCACGTCTAACCCAAGGGTATTGAGAGCTGTGCAAAGACTAGAGATTGATTTATAGGCATGACTCAAGCCATTGTATGAAAAAAGGTCAATTTCCAGGAAGTTCACTACAAGAACACAAGCAATGTGACAATCAGATAGCACAGACTTAAAATTTTAGTTTACATATTTAAAATCCATATTGTGTGCTTGATATTTTGGCAACTTTTCATTGCCCATAACAAAGAACAGCACAGAAAATTAGATTACTTGCCTTTTCCATCTGTTGCTGAAGCCTCCTGTAAGTGTCTTATTGACCTAAAAAAAACAAAAAAGGGTAAGTTAACTATAATTTTAGTACTCCTTTTTCAGTGCAAGCCTGTAGAATTCCGACAGTTCTGTTAGCTTGTTGTGCTTGGGTTTTGTCTTTAATTAAATGCATTTAGCACTGCACTTACATATATACACACATGCACGTATCACCCCCATCCCCAATCCAGGCAGTTAGCTCAAGCAGCTGCATCTCCATGTGATTAAAAAAAGCAAAGTGCCAAAGGCTTACTTCAGCCTACACGGAAAGCTCTGTGGGAGGGAGGGAGCAGAGTGAAAAACTGGGGCATTTTCCAGCATAATGATTTCCACTAGTTCAAGCTGAGCTACTATTCCAAGTTCTGCCAAGCATTTGGCATATCATTGCTCTTTTAAGCTCTTTTCATTTAAATAGTTGATTACAGCTTACATGTCTACATAGGCAGCTTATGTAACAGAAGCTACCCTGCAGGAGTGGATTTTCAAGGGTCTTAGTCACCTTGCTCACATGAGTCATCCCACCAGCTGCAGCAAGACTATCCAGATAAAAAAGGGTCAGGATTTAGGCCCTAGGTTCCACTGCCAATTTACATGGGTATCCCAACAATGCAGGAACACTCGTTGCACACTAGAAGCAGTCATGGGGCAGTCTGCAAAAATGCCTTCGTCCTTCAGATACAGCTGCTGTCTGGAAGGTTTGCAGCAGCTTATCACTAGACAGGACACATGGGGCACTGCGCAGTAAGAACTGTCACTCTAACCCCACCTTTATCACAGGAAAGTGGCTATCCACAAAGAAAATTAGTATTCCTGATATTAATCACACCCAGATGTTCTCAGACTCAGAACTGCTGCGCAGTCTCACAAGGAGGGTTTTCATGGCATGGGAGGAAGAGACAAGCAGGTACTGACCCGCAAATGCCTTGGCAGCCATTTCACCACCTTGGCAGAAGGCCACGAAGCCTTTGTGTGGTTTGGTCTCCACACGGAAGCAATGGGAAGGCATTCCCACATTATCACACACCAGGGAAGCTAAACCCACGTTAAGCCAAGCTGAAGCTTATTGCTATCTACTGAGCAATAAATACCTTTTTATATACAAGCAGATATAACTATATACTAAGTTATAGTACAATACATGTAAACAAAATACATAGTGAATGCGAATTTTTAAGCGTATAACATTACCCTGTATTTTTATTTGGATGAGTGTGTGTATATATGTGCATATTTGCATTATAAAACCACTCCACACAAGAGTGATGACATGTTTACTAAATACACATTTGTAATCTCTGCATTAAAGAAGAATGAGATACTGAAAGAAAAAAGAATATCCCGTTTTTATGAACTAATGTAGCCAGAAGCTCCTTCACTGCCTCCTCTAAATCCAGCTGTTTATCCAATAAAGACTAAAAATGAATTTAGAAGATAAATGTTCTGACTAACTGTCAAGAACTAACAATAGCATTTATCCGAGTTATCTGTGTTTTAGTGGAGTTTTATATAACCAACGTTTTTTCTTGCCAAGTAGAGTGGAAGGAAGGGCAGGGAAGTGTTCCCTGCAGGATTATTTCTCCCAACATTCAAGTAAATACCCTGCTACTCCAGTTGAAGGCAGTATTGCTCATAGACAGCACTATTGTTTTAGCACTCCGCAGCCAAGTTTCCAAACTCATTCAGCAAAGCAGAACTCCAGGTTTCTATGCAAGAGAATCAGCACTTCTGAAAAGTTTCAGTTTCCAAAAGCACCAACAGTCTTTGCACCGTCTTGTTCACATTTTTATATCACCCATTCTAATTTAACAATTCCATGTCTGTTTTCAGTTCTGCTTCCACTTTCAAAGGTTGAGAATTAGTCTTTATGGCCCCCTTTAGCATTGTAACAGAATCAATAAACACCACTGAATGATAAAAGGGATAGAAAAGCAGGTCATTTCTCCAAAACAATCACATTTATTAGCCTTTATGAAACTTGCACCTAAGTAAAAAAGTTTGATGCTCACTATTAGCTCTTTATATAATTTTTAACCAAGGAAGACAGCTTGCTTGCTTCCAAATGAAATGCCTTCCGTAACACAGGATTTAAAAAAGACTAATGCATTTTAGGAGATTAATGGAATGCTTAACTCTTCAAAGGACTGATATTTTCTTTGCTTCAGCAGTTCCTTAGCTCTAACTAGCAGCCAATACCCATCAGCTCAGGGACAGCCCTAGCCATCAGGGCTCAGCAACTACATGTCATGTCCAAGGACTCACCATACCACTGGGAACAGAATGGCTCCACAACACAGCAAGTCTACCAGGAAGAGAATTTCTTTCCACAGTCCATACTCAGTTGTTCCCTCTTCCGTCGACTCTATGATAATGTATGCCACATTTGCCAGTACCTACAGGACAAGAAGTTCCAGATGCTTTCCAAGAAGAGACTAGATATTGGCTGTCAATTCTGCAAAAGCTGCCTCATACTTGCAAGAGCCTGTTCAGCAACAACAGAAATAATTCTGCATCTCTGTCAAAATCACACGTTCAGCAGCATCTTCACAGGATTTACAAGAAAAAAAACCTGACTGGAATTTATTTCTGCTGACACTAAAATAGTTCTTTCTGCTATACACTATGCTGTACCAGTAGAGATAAAAGGAAAAGCTATTTATGAAAATACAGAAACAGGACTCTGCATGTACGCAGATAGCAAGTATAGACAAAAAATATTATTCTAAATTGAGCAAATAATTCTGTTTGTTCATCAACAGCATTCTGTACTCCATACCCTAACTCTAAGGGCCCTGCACACTAAGAATACACTTTTGCTTTTTGCAGGTGGGAAAGAAACTCCAGTTTGGAAGACAAAAATTCTTTTCCACAAGTAACAGCAAATGCAAGTGTCATCCTCCTGTTTACCTCAGCTTCTGGATTAGGAGGCAGGCATTGATCATTTGATCTTCCTGGGAATATTTCCATCAGACCCAAGGAATCTGCAAGTCTGCTTTTCCCTCCATTTCTTTAAGCCCACTGAGCAGGAACTTCAAGAGAGACAACTTTCATCTAATGTCTCTGCTTGGTACCTTAGGACTATTTTGCAGCCCAAGTTCTGCCCTACCATGAATATATCTACCTTACAGCAAGTAGCTGACACTTTGATCACTATTATCACATACTCCATGTGGGAGGAAGAGTGGGCTAATTATAGCAGTAGCTTCTGGCCCTTTTACTGCTCCCTGAAAAATTCTACCTTAATTCATGCAGTAGAGGCTAACTGATAGGTTTATGAAAGCAGTAACTGTATGGTACACTGATTCAGGTCCCCTGCTTTTAGTTTCCACAAGACATTCTCCCACAGGATAACAAGTCTTGACAACTTAGTCCTCACCTGAAGTGGGATGACAATCATGAAAATTTTTTTGTCTTTATCAGAGAGGATGTGCTTAATGAAAGCCCAGCCTGTGCCAATGAGGGCGATAGTAATGAAGAGAAGAGCACCTTTCAGTCTGAAAGAGAAGCAAAAATCCTAAAGTGAGAGACTTATTTCATCATATTCATTCTTCTGCCCAGGTCATCTAAAGGCAATAACCCAAGCAACTGCACTGCAGTCCACAAATTCAACGAATGTCCATCCTACAACAGTGAAGCAGATGTACTAGCTTACAACTGCATATCACAGCAATATTAAGATTTCATTCACAATTGACAATGCATGCAATCTTTTCCTAGGGGAGTCATTCATTTACCACAGTGAAAGCGAGAAAACACTGGCAGCTGCATCCTCTTACCATTCACATCATAAACAAATCAGATACTTGAATATTAGTATGAACAAAGAAAAGCAAAGCATTTCTTCTTTTACTCCTCCACCCACATAAGTGCCAACTGTCTGCAGCTGCCCTCTAAGCAGAGCTTTCCCCTTCACACTGGACTGATTGATGTCTTGTCACTTGGAATTCAGTGCCAAAGAATCAGCAATTTCTCAGCTTGTTGAAGGGGGAAGGAGGGAATAAATTCAGTTTTATTCTTTCAATCTATCGAACTATCTTTTGACATACTTACAGGTGAGTGATGTAATAGACAACAGCCCAGCCTTCAATAGGAAATCCCTGAGAAGAAATGTAGTGATAGTCGATCTGGAAACAAAAAAACATAATATTGTACCTTATAAGAACTTTTCACAAGCACCCCATCCATTATAGAAATGTAGTGATAGTCGATCTGGAAAAAAAAAACATAATATTGTACCTTAAGAACTTTTCACGAGCACCCCATCCATTACAAAATAACTGCTCTGAGTCTTTTCAAGTTTTAGTTCTCATCAGCTAGTATAAACTCAGCTCTGTTGCATCTGAGAGTCTTTCCTCCCAACCTGTTATAATTTGGTTTGGCAGCAATCAGGTAATTTCCACTTGTTTTATTTCTGAAGTGGTAGTGAATGTATCTTTTATACACTCCACGTCCCTCCTACACAGCTCCCACACTTAACTATTGTTCATCTACTGCATTCAACTTTATTCATGTCGACTTCATTCATTCATTTTCCAAAGTCACTTGCATTAGGTGACTAGAGCCTTTCTACTTTTAGATTCACTGCAAACCAGCTTCACAGTGTTAACTACTTCAAGTCTGTGGCAATTATTCCAGCACAGACTTGATGGCAGAGATCACTATTGGCATGAACATGGCAGGATTAAATGCTTGCCATGATTACATAGGGTCTTTCCAGTAGAAAGGCAGAGTCAATACAATTCAGTGAAGACTTTGGCTATATCATGCATTAAAGCTTGCAATGTTAGGGCTGCTGCAGTATGGCATAATGTCACCTGAGGTGACAATGCATTGAATTTCAGACATTCAGCAAGGTCTCAATTCACTGGCACCTGCCGTAAGCTGCAGCAGCACCACCATAACTCAGGCCTTCAGGCCAGCCTCAGGCAGACAAAGCACTGGAATTTGTGGACCTCTTTCAACCCTCACATACATGTTTGCTGCCACACCACTTCAAGCCATAATGTGACTTGTATTTCAGATTGCATATTTATATTTCAGATTCAGAATTTCATGACAAAAACTGAATAATTTCCAAACATCTGCAGTTCAGTAGCAAAGCTTTGCTGGGAAAGATTACACATATGCACTCCTACTACAATATAGATTTCCCCCCTAGTACAATGTGCCCTGAATTCTACTTTTCTACTTTCCAGAAGAGCAATTTGAAGCAGCAAGTGCATACATACCGCATGAAATACTAAGGATAGAGATTTGGTGAAAGGAAGGGCTGCCATGAGCCAATGAATCTTAAACACATCATTTCTGTGGGAGGGAGGGAAAAGAAAGAAAAAAACACCTAAGAGACAGCATGAAAGTATCTTAGTTTCACAGAGTATTTCTTTATCATCTATAAATGCCAAATAGTAATTTCCAAGATGAGCTAACTATTAGAGGAAAGGATTTTCTTTACCAAATGCTGCAGTCTGAACTTCTACAACATCCTGAAAATTTCAACCAGATATTCTACAAGATTTTAAATGCTTAAGTTAAATAAAATTCTTAAGAATATGCTATACATTTAGATCATAAATCTTTCCTGAAAACTTAGACATAATTGAAATGCATAACTTTCTTCCTAAATCAATATATAAAGCCACCAATTGAACTTCAGATTGCCAAATAAGCAGATCTCAAGTGAACTTCAGACTAAGTATGATTAAGTGTTAAGTAACTTAGTCTGACATTGAATTATGCACAAGAACAGGAGTCCAAAAAAATCTAATGAACTAGGATCATATTTTTACTCACATAGTAGTAGTTTCTTTACCTGCGTTTTCGAAGTATGTGTATCCACACAGCCCCGGAGAGGAAAAAGAAGAAAGCCATAGAAATGTAAAGTTTTGGCAGTGGTATCTCACCCGCTGAGAGGTAGCTTTCAGGATTCTTCTCCGTAATTTCTATCTGAATATTAAAGATGTTATGTGCACAGTTGGAAAATATATTTTGCTTAAGTATTGAGTGAACAATTACAATCACAATCAAATTCACTCTTGAAATTAACTGTATGCTGTAACTTATAAGACTACCGAGAAAAAGATTTTCCATCCTGAATCAGTTTTTCGTTCAACAAAACATTTTGCAAGTCACTCCTACAACAGCAATTTCCTTGAAAAGCAGAAAAGGACAGAGGCTCCCTCTGGTTTGTGAGTTATGAAACAAAATTTAGAAAGTCAAAGTGATTTTTCCCAAATAACAGTTGGTCTGGGTACTGAACTTCAGAGTTTGCCCACTCTTTTTTCATCATAGTCCTGATTTTTGATGTAGAGAAGGCCTACACAGCTGCAAAAACTTACTCTTAGGTATACTACAGGGGATTTCTTCACTTGTCAAGAGAAAGGATACACTCTGCTGCAAGCCTATTATCCTGCGACTCAAAAAACAGAAACTTTGTTTAACATTTCATTTATGCCCCCAAACTGCTTGGTCATAAGTGCTAAGAGTTCGTTAAAACAATCTTTCAAGATCGACTCTCAGCAAAGAAACTACTTTTCAGACAAAACCAAAGATGGCCAGTAATCCAGGTTCTCTTTCTTTCAGATTTCTTCAATGGATCAAAAAGCAATAAAATAGTAAATGAAACAAACTTGGCCTTTTCAATACACAGCCTTAGGGAGCACCTTTACAACGATTTCAGCTGAGGTAAGCTAGGGCTGCCAAATTCTACTCCCTACACATTCCCTCACCTTTCCTTTGCACTAGCATGAGCACAACCATGTACCAAGCAGTTCATGGGGGCTGAAAGTTACCCTGGTCAATGAGAGATTCATTTCAGAAGAGCTCGGTACCCACAGCATGAATGCTGGTGTGAGCACAAGGAAGTGGGAGCTGTTCTAATGTTCTGGGGCCGAGGATGGCATTAGGCTGAACACTTGGACTCCTTTTGAGCTACTTCCAAGAGACAGAATGCAGGCTGTAAGGTACAGTTTCTAAAAGGCTGCATTCAGTGCTGTACAAACTCCAATTGGATCAAAAAAGCAGTGACAATGAGTTTATGAAGATCAACAGTTTAGATCCAAACACCAGACTATCAGCAACGGTGTAAAGGAATTTGAAAAAAAAAAGCAGCAAAATAAACATCCATTTTAAATCCAACCTCATTATAGCATGAAGTCACAACTGCACAGATTGAATTCAGCCTACATGCAGGCTTCAAATTTCCAAATTTCTCTAAATCTTGTATCTTCATTCTTCTTACTCTAGTTGCTTCCTCCAGAAATGCCACTAGAGATTAAATGCACAACTCGATCATTTCCCACTCCATAGACACTTATCTACAATGTGTTCTATATAGAAACTGGAATTGAAAAAAAAGAGTTAATTACACTTCAGAAGCCATACTCACATCAAGACTAAATAGCTGCTGATCATTAGTCTGTAAATCGCTGCCAATACACTTATGGAAATACAGGCTGTAGAGACCTTCTTGGTTATCAGAACTGACGTTGAAATAAAACTGAAAAAAAAGGAACAGAAAAGTCAGTATTTTCATCATTCGCAAGGGGTTATCTTGATAAGAGGCATCTCCAGTGGAGCATGGAAAAGGTAAATCATTGTGTCGGTTCCTTTCAGCAACAACACTTACGAAGCTACCAGTGTAACTGCTGATATGTCTCAACAACACAACCCCATATCAGATGCAGGGTTATTGCACCTAACTCATCGCTCAAGCTGGTAATCCAAGACCTTTAGGGATCAATGTTTTAATTACTTCACCATAGACAAACGATAACGTGAAGTATCCTATATTTAACAGGGTGAAACACATAGCTACTTTGATATTTGCCCTAAAGCATGAGCAGCTATTTTGCTCCTTGCCCAATTATACAAACATTCAGAGCTGTATGAACTCTCGCATGGCACAAGACACATTCAATACATGTTTGTTTTGTGCTGAGCAAATATCCCAACTGAAGGAGCATGCTGAGGCAAAGCATTAATCTGGTTTCGCATAGAGGACAATCGCCCCCTACATGAATAATCAGTTCAGACTATAGCTGTTTGTTGTTAGAATTCTGTAAATACTGCCTGCTCTACTGTGATGCAGTTGATCTAAAACAGCCCCTACACTATATAAGGAAAGGGTTTTCCAGTATTTAGTCTCACAAAAGCCCATTTGAAAAGTTTACTGAACTATTAAAGATTTATGTGTACTAAGAAAACAGAGAATACAGCAGGGAGCAGCAGCCTTATAACTTTTCAGTAAGCAAGTCAGTGAGGGAACTACCTGTACGTGTAGTACACACACAACACAAAACTAGACATTGACAGAAATCATACCTGAAATGAAAGAGTTCCTCTGTCATTGTGAACAGGATGTGCTTGTTCTACTATGCTCTGGGAAAAGGAGGAGACAAACTTTTAGATTTTTAAGCAGGTAATACTACATTTGGCTACATCATCCAGACAACCAAAGCTATTCTGTAGGTTTAAAGAGGAAGTGAGAGCAGGGAGTGGCATGGCCACTTCCTGGCCACGTTTCCCCCAGGCTTTCTGAAAGAGAAAAGCAGATAGTTTCTCTTACCTGGGAGGATGTTGTACTTCGTTTGGACTTCTTATCTAGAGATAAAAGCATTCATGGCACATTTAGAGTGTTTTGTGCTTAGACATTCTCACAGTCTACCACTACATTACTAATACCTTGCCCAAGCCCTCCTACTCTTGTCTGCGTGGCAGTTTGCTAGATAATCATTAACAGCAACTCTTCCCCAATCCCTCCTCACTTTCCCAGGACTCTTCCCTTAACTACATTTCAGGATTAATTCAGAATGAATGATAAAATGAAATTTTCCATCCCATCAAAATACAATAAATGCAACAAAAAAGGTGACCTACATTGGTGAGTCCAAATTTAACAAGGTGGCAACAAGCACATTTGCAGCTTGACATTACTAAATATGTGCATGATACCTTCACTAAGTATGAGACTAACCTGAAGATTAACTCTATGCACAGGTATACACACGACTGCAACCTAAGGAGTCCTGTCTATAGGTGTGCATGCAGGTAACGTAAAGCAACTCTGGAATCTGACTGCAGCACCCTTGGAAGCACATCAACCACAAACTAGCAATGAGAGAACATATGGATCAGGTTTAGCAGGCTTACCTTGGCCAGATGGATTTTGTTTGGTCTCAACAGAAGTTTTGCTAGAATCACTGCTCGGTTCAGAAGTTTTTGGAGACTTAGTAATCGCAGCAGTAACATTTTCCTCAGACACGAATGTAATTTTAGGTAACAGGTCAACAGCTTCTGCAGAGAACCGCACTTTCACACTAAACGAACAAAGAGTTTTTGAGCAAAAATGAAAGCAAATAGATATTCCTAAAGAGGCTGACATAGCCCACCAATCCTGTTTAAAAAAAAAAAAAAAA
>NW_010586623.1:0-15382 GCF_000705375.1 Tinamus guttatus | reverse complement strand
TTTGGAAAACAAACAGTGAAAGCAGAATAACTATTAAACACTAATGGGAAAAACACTAAGGGAAAAAAAAAACACCATCAGAGTCCAAAAATAAGATAATTTCCCTATCATCCTTAAAGAGATTTATTACCCAGCATCTGTTATCCTACCTTTAAAAAGTCAAAGCACTTTTAATAATTGCCTTTTGCTTTTATACAGTATCTGGCACTTGCACGCCTTCCTTGATTAAGCCTCAAAGCAGGTAAGTGCTGTGATTCACAAGAAGGGAGATGCAGAGGTAAAGAATTTTTCTCATAGTTCCAGAGAAATCAGTGCCAGAGCCCAACATCTCAGCTAGAAGCTACTGTTCTCTCTAATAGACCATGCTGCTGTTAACATCTTGTCAAGAAATGTATTAGAGCGTTATTTCCCACCATTAGAGAGTGCATTTTGCAACCCTGATTGCAGTGAAGCCCTTTGTAGCTGGAGTTGCTACATACAAACATAAATAGCCTCATCACAAGAGCCCCGGGCTGTTTAAATGGACGTGGTAAAGCAGGTAGCCGCTTTTTCAGGAGGAGGAAACAAGCAAAAAGTGTAAGAAAAAAAAAAAAAAAAAAAAAAAAAAAAAACCTAATAGGTGCAAATGGATTGCAAACATCTTCAGACCTGAAGGTTTTGTAACCCTCAAAGGACTGAACTCCTGGAATAGCTTCCAAGAGGAGCACAGGATGCAAAAAGTCCAAGTGAATTAAGACCCAGGTTTATCAACGGGCTGTGGCAGCAGTAGGAGCTGGGAACTAAAGAACTAAGAGGGGCAGAGTGGTCTGGGGCATTAAAGCCACTAGCAAAAGTGTGGGGGGCAGAGGGATGACTTATCCCAACTTGTATCATTTTCTCACAGTCATTTTTTTTTTATTTTTAATTAAGATTTCATTCTATTTTAATGAATTTCACACTGGTCAAAGTAAGCAAAAACATACAAGCTGAAATTCTACTGGCCGTGAAAATCTCGGCTGTAACAGCACTCCTGTAAGGGCAGTTCCTGAAGTATGTTTATCAAAACCATGACCTATGCCTCCAAATTTTATCCTATCTGCCTGCCACCCTTTCAGTCAGGGAAAATGTAAACAGAGAGTTCAAACTGTCTACAGATCCACTCACATTATATTAAAAAAGGGGGAGGAGGGAAAAATATTAAAATGTTTGTGCAAATACAAAGGTAGAAAACAAGCAACTGCAATAGCTCGTGGGAGCTGCTCTTGTCACTTGAATAAATACTTTGCAGTTTACAGCTTTCTATAAAAGCAGCATTTTCTTTTCTCCACTTTTCTTCAAAATGAAATAAAACCACACGCCCCCAAGTTTTATACTGTAAAACAACAAGGAGACTGTTCATCCTTAGAATGTGCCTGTATGCACGTGTGTCTGAATATGTGTATTTTAGACTGAGTTTAAGAGAAATGCATGCTCAGCACGTGCCACTAAGCGTGACTGTCCCTCCTCCAAACACTTCAGCACATTTCTGCAATTCAGGGAGTGCACGAGAGGCACAACTTGGAGCTTGACAGATGAAAGGCACCAGCGAGAGACAGAACTGCAAGGACCTCAAGAGAACCTCAGATCTTTCTCATCAAACTGAAGTACCTACTTTTTCTTCTTCTGTTCTCCACTCTCACCTTCCTCTTTCTTCTCCATCTGGCTGTGGCCTCCACGCATAAGAAGTTCTAGTATTTTTAGCATTAAGAGTTTACTAGACTTTTCCTGGGCAACCCTCCTTGCTTGGCAATACAGATTTCCTTCAAAAAACTTATCTGACTTATCACTGCAGGAAGGGCCTTCATTCTTACTATTTTCCGTGCTCCCCCCTCTTTTTTTTTTGGCTTTTAGTCTATATCAGCTGATCTTGGAGAAGACCAAGACAGTTGTCAACTCAGGACAGAATGGCCTGGTAGCAACAGAAGAGTTGCATGTTTTCTTTGCTGACTCCCCTCTAATGCAGCTGACCTCAGGAAACCTTTCCCCAACTTGTCACAATATAAGAGGCATCAAATAAAGAAAGAACAGCGTAAAATTTGGAGAAGTTTGAGCACTTAAGAAATTTTGCTTTATTCCTTTAAGGAAATAGGATACATCACACTCACAAGTGGTCTTTTAAGTGTTTTGAAGTGTCCCAGCCTAGAAATGAGAATAGTAATTGTTCTGGGCGTTTAGCTTCCACCTTGTTGTGTAGAGTAGGAGGGGAGAGGTAGAGTCTAGCAGGGGGAATGCTCAAGTGAACCAAGCGAGCAAGAGATAGACAACACTACTTCTTCTAGAGCAAAGGAGATGCAAACTTAGTATCCACTTCAGACTATTGCTGCTCTCCTGGTATGTCATACAACTTTCCCTGTGATGCATTTTTTCACATTGTGAAATGGGGCTAAGTTCTTTTGTTCTTTTTTTTTTTTAATCTCACAACAAAATTATGTGGACATAATCCATTATTTTTATTGCTGAGAAATACTAATGAATTTCTGAAAATCCAGTGTTTATATACTGATTCTTAAATATTTTGAAATGCTTTGAATTCTATATAGAAGGCTTTTTAAAATATTTAATTATAATAATACATACTTTTAAAGGAAACTTCAATGTTATAGAGTACCCCCTGCAAATCTGTCTGCAATGCTGCATGAAAGTAATAATACAGATTCTGAATTGCATAACAAGGATAGAGAAATAATTTCTAAATAAAGGGACAATAATAATAAAGGACAGAATTATGCAATAGTAGTTCTACTTCAAGAGCAGGAGGAAAACCAAGACCAAATCTCAGATGAAAACCTGATCACTGAGCCAAAAGCAAACCTCTAGTATTTCAAGCCATAAAATGGATATATTTATTTCAACCTTTATATCCTGCAAAAAGATAATGCAACATGCATTACTGTATTTACCACGTTTCTCTAACAAGAGGGTCCAAGAATGCTTGGGAACGGATTCAAATGAACACTGGTGGAGGAAGGCCCTTAGCTACACACCTAATTCCACACTTACATTATATTTTCATGTATATATTGACATTATATTTGCATATTTGCTTGAGCATAGAAGAATCAGGCAATCCAATGACAGTGTTTTTTTAGGGACTAAAACCTTCCTATTCTCACAGCATAGTTCAAAAGTACCCAGTCCTGCAGACCAATACAGCTTAGCCAAGTCATACAGACTCTAAATCTGCCCCCAATTTTGTCCCCTGCCTCTGGCAAGGGACCTGGCATCGCAGTGTCACAACACACACAGATCATCACCAGAGATTCACAGCTGTGTCAGACTGAAGGAGCCTGGATGAGGGCAGCAGCACAGCAGAATATTTATTGTGCATCACTTAGGAGATGCAGAATATTGCTTGGACACTTTAATAGATGCATCAGTGTTAACTGATTTGCTCTGAGGCACCATATGCTAATCAAATGGGGTGCGATGCATAATGTCACATTAATGTCGTAATAAAGGAAATCTCGATGTGTTCCGTAATGTCTTTATGATTACCTTTAATTTTAGATAGCTAGTGAAAGAATGTGTGTTCAATACCTGAATCTGCTGTCTAATTACCTAGGACAAGAACCAAATGTACGATAAAAGGACAGGGTTTTTATTAGAGATTACTGGCGACAACATAAATCGTAAATAAGTCTTATGATCTGAACAAGCCTGAAACACCACAGTCTGACTGGCATTTAAGATTGAGGCATATTTTGATTTCTTTTTATCTTTAGTTACCAACCCGGAAGAAAGGAATATGTAGACATAGAGGAGTATGTCTTCAGTCCCAGGGGGATGAAATACAAGGGTCCAAAAGATGTTTTGCCTTTACTCCTACACACAAACATACAGTCCTGTAATTCAAGTCATCCCGTAAGCTTATGGCAGCTTTCCAGATAAAGTTACTCTAGGCCTCCTTTTCATCTTTTCCCAAAACATTCTTACTCTTTCCCTTTCTAACATAAAAACAGTTACACATGTACCACTTTGAGTTAGCTTTGGTGAATGTGAAGCAACACACAAAATAAGCTTTTATCAGAGCATTTGGTATTGAGATTTTTATTTCATATAATGTTCATCCTCAGTCTGCTTTGCGCAGGAAAATGATAACTATTTTCCACTTATAGCAGGAAATCTGAGGGACAGCATTCCAATCACCTGAGTTGGGTGACAGGGCATTTAGGAGCTAGGATTAGACTCCAAGTGTCACAACCTTTAAATTTGCAATTAGTGAGCAAAGAAGTTTGGGGATGAAGTACTTCACATAAAATGGCCTATATTGGGAAAAAAGGATTCAGTTCTGTTGATATTGAGTAATAGTGGGCTTAGGAGTTCTGAGGAAAGGAAAAGGAAAAGGAAAAGGAAAAGGAAAAGGAAAAGGAAAAGGAAAGGACAGCTGAATTACAGTGATGTCCCTGCTATCAGGATTCTCACCTGAAATCTGGTGCTTTTCACATATGCACAAATTGCTCTCGCACCATTCTTTTTTAGTAGCTTTTAAACCAGGAGCCTGGAGGCCAGGCTTTTCAGGTGAGCTGATGAAACTGAAAACAGAATGCAATAGAAAAAAGTCATGCAGGACACTGGATGTGCTTGAAGGTGGTGATGTGCAAACATTCACCTGTGAGCCCCTTCACACAGAGCACTTTGAGACAGCTTTTCCCCAACATGTAAATTCAAAAGGCTGCCACAAACATTTATTTCAGACTGACATTAATGAAAATAAGATCAAGATTTGGCTGCCATGACTGCAAAAGGAAGGAAAGGAGTAAAATCTAGACCTCAGACTTAACTACAATCTGGTACACCAGTATGAATGAGGGAAAAAAAAAAAAAAACCACTCTGCAGGTCAGTAGAGTCACACCAGGGTAGAAGTAGTACAAAGACAGATGAAAACCAGGCTCAAGAATTAAAGCAGCAATGCTGCCTGGGCCCTAGGAGACAGACAGACAGAAACCCTTTGATAGAGTAAAGACCTGATACGCTGCGAGAAACAACCTGCAAGCGAGTTCCCTATCGGCATCATTAATGCGTTCCCCAAAGCTGAAATCAGAAGATTCCTTCCGGACGAGCAAAGCTGTCAAAAGAGGCTCTGCGTTTAATGACACTAGTGAGTATCTTGCCTGATGTGAAGACAAAGAAATTGTCTCCTGTCAGCTTGGTATCACTGCAGGCTGAGTCCTGAACAGAATCCATGGTCAAAGTGGGTGAACAGGCAGAGGCAGAAGGGGAAAGAAAGAGACACTTAAATAGTGGAGACCACTAGAGATTTTACAGTTTTTGCTCCGTTCTCCTCCTTTGACTTTCTGAAACAAGGGATTCATGTTCATTACAATCTTCTTCTCTGCCCTCTGCATTTATGGAAAATGCTGAAGAAGATCAGACAGAACAAAGACAAATGAACTGTACTGGGGATGGTCTTGGCTTCAGAAAAGCAGCAACCTTGGTGCAGAGCTTAAATCTAAGCATTAAGTTTCTGTGTTATAGCACTTTAAGGCTGCACTTTGGTTTCAGCCCGAGAACTTCTTCATTTAGGAAGTACAGGACTGTTACTATGTATGGAAAACATCCTTTTCCCTCTTCTTTCTTTCGCCACATACACTCTGTCCACCAGCCACATGGTCAGCATTCAGGTCTCACACCAGTGTAGCTGTGCATCTAAATCATGGTATAAAGAGCTGTAAGGAACCCAAAAGAGCAGTTGATGTAACAGGAAAGATTATCACGTAAGCACGGTCCAACAACATCTCTCAAACCTCTTTGGATGGAGACTGCACAACAACCTTAGACAACGCACTTGTCTAAGTGCTTGCATTTTTTTTCCCCACATCCTGGGAAGTCTCTCTGATGTATTTCTATATATGAAGCTCACTGCTCCCTGCACTGGCTGTAATCTGCCCAAAATCAGAAGTTAACCAGTGCCACAGAAGCACATCTGCTTGCCACCTGTGCTGGAGATAAAGACACTGAGATTATTAGCTTGTCAAGTTGAACAGCAAGAAGCCAACAGACTGATGAATGCTTTACACCATCACTCTTCTTCTTCTTTTGCCTACCTCTACCTACTGAACAATTCCATAACCCCTCATGACTCATGACCTCAGATTTCTATTCATCCTACAAATACTGTTGCACCAGAGTCAAAATTAAACACAGTGTTTCAGCTCAGCTCCAGCTGGAACTTAAGTTGAACATAAATAGTTCTGGGTTTGCCTAACCTGCATTTCAAATGCTGTTTGCTCTGAATCAGCAAGCCCTGGTTTCCACAGGGAATGTTTGAACTTAGGCCCTAATCCATATCAACGATGGCAAGAACACATAAGAGCAGAAATCGTAAATCTAAAGTCTTTTATTTTATTTTTCATCGCCGGATTGTTCCATAGCTCCAAGCACTAGAGTTTCCACAGAGGGTAGCAGTGCATTGCCGGCAGCCTACCTAATTAATTCCTCCTCGCATGTTCCTTGTGGCTTCCTTACCCCCCACCCAACTCTCCCTAGACCTATCGCTTCTCTTTGAGATAGGCTAAATGAGTGAGGATCAAACTAACGAAACAGTGGATTCATTAATTCCAGCAAAGTATCAAAGCTTACACAAGTCCAACATTGACTAGGCCATAAGCATTAGTTCATGCTCTTGGGACTGTCTTTCTGGGCTCCTCCCTGTCTTCCCATCAAAATCAATGGGAATTTAGCCTGGTCTTCAATAGATGACCTTTCGAGTCTCAAGAGGTATATAACACTTGGCATTTACTCTGCATAGAGTCTTTCATGAGCAAGGCTCAAAGTATCTCTCTACATTAAGACTCACAATATACTCAAGAGGAAAGTAAGAATTATCCTCATTTAATTAATGCATTGCCAAAGGCCAAAATACAAACTAAAGGAGAGTGATCCTTCAAGGCATGCTCAAATTATGGTGGAGTCAATGGAGAAATAAATGCACACAGCACCAGACAGGATTATCTTCCAAGACCAGTACCAGTTCTTAGATCAGAAATTCTGGTTCAGTGTTCTTCATCCAATCTTCTAATCAGTGCCCTTCACCCCAAGATCTGAGTGACAAAAATAACAATAGATACTTAAATTGGGGGGAGGGATGGATGTAGGGGAGAGAAGGGTACATACACAAGCCACCTTGAAACACGTTTCAGCAGCACATACACAGTTATGGCTCCTTTCTTCTGCCAGTCAAAAAGGTGCAGCAAGTAGACAAACTCAGTAAAAAGCCACCAGCCTTCAAAGGACTTGGCAGTAAGACCATCTATCAGTGACGTACTGTCAAAAAGTAGATGAGCATGAAGGCGAACTGAGGTAGAATAACTTCTCAAGGCATGTAGGGTATCTACAGCAATCAAGAATTCACCACTGTTGATGCAAGTCTCTGTGAAAGTAATCCTATCCATTGAACCTCCCTATCACCCAGAGCAGTGGCAAGGGATGTGCAAGGATGTTAATGTCACTCTGCCTGTTCTCTTCCATCCATTCTTCTGGATTGCCTTCCTGCTCATAAAACTCCTTGCTTTAATCACATCCTAAATGACTCCAGTCTTTTTCCACATTTGCAGCAGACTTGATGGCTTGGTTAAGGCTCATAACAAACATCTAGGCAGGCAACTCCCTAAATTAGCTAAAGTACCCAGTTAAATGCATCGTTATAAGCATAAGGAATCAGCAATGGAAAAACTTTACCATGACATGACCTGCAACAAAAGCCCAAAGGCTCCACTGAAACTAGCATCATTTCTTTCTGAACATCATCTGTAAAACAGAATTAAGTTAGCACACCACTGAAAATAGGAACTTTCCTACGGGGGATAATACCTACCATCATCTCAGAGCAATTTGCTGCTCTATATTCAAAGAACTCCTGAGTTTCTACAATAGACAGTCTAATTGCAAACATTTGGTGTTAATGCTTGATGCCTGGCAGCACAGAAAAGCTAAGGTGTACTTCAAGCCAATATGTGCACTTCTTTGCTTCAGGGGCAGGACAAGACATCCATTAGAAGGTGATGAGCTAACTGCAGTCCTGGAAGGCTTTATGACTCTATAAGGGTTTAAAGGGGTGTTACTAAACCCATCTTGGATAGGTTCAGCCATGAGATCAGGTCACATACAAGTACTCTGCCAAAGCACTTATACTCAGAACTGGGGAGCACTTGAGACCCTGAAATCAACCATACAAGGCAACAAAGAGCAGGGACAACCCAATAAGTTAGCCGCTACTAGCACGTTTACCAAGCATGAAGCACTGCCTGCTGTGGATTATTTCTATCAAACGTTTTTACTAAAATATTCTGAACTGTCTCCAGCACAGCTCTGAGAGACAGTAGATGTGAATGATGGATAAGGTGAATGGAAGTCCTAAAGAAATCAGCTTGAGTAGTTCCTAAAAGCTTCTTCAACATACGAATCCCCTGCAGAATGGTGTCATGTTCCTGTTGGCTACAGCGTTTGATATGAACAAAATGGA
The DNA here is from genome assembly GCF_000705375.1 of Tinamus guttatus. The sequence goes on along the minus strand of NW_010586623.1, from coordinate 6,902 downwards.
GATTCTGTCACATGTAAATTCTGCTGTGTGAATGCATGCTATGCAGAATATTCACTCATGAAAATTTTAAATCAAAATTTCTGATTTCTTTTTCTTGAAACAACTTTTAACACTTCATTTAATTTTATAGTGAAAAATATTAAAGCAAACACAAGAAAAATTTTGGCAAACATTTTTGAAGCTCTATGAGCACACTGAGTGCCTATTAAATGCATACCATTTACAGAAGAAATTAAATAATTCAGATGTTCTGACATACTACTATTCTTTGAGAGTTGTATGTGAGTTCCTTAGTGTGTGCTCCATCCAAGTGCCACTGCTATAAGCCTATAAACAACCTGGCCCATAAAAATCTAACATTGGTTCCAGTTATATATTGTTACTTACTATTTGCTTTATTATATTAGACATCCCTCATGCTCCAGGTATTTTACAGCTGTTAAGATAGTTAAGGCAATTTAAATATATATAGTGACTGTACTAAGATCTCATTCAGGAAAGAAAAAAAAATCTTTATTAGAAAAAGCTAATTACAGTTTATCCCATTGATTGATTTATTTCTCCCCATCCCTCCACTCCACCTTTTTCATTTTTTTTTTAAGTATTGCAAACGTTAGGTTGTAATTTTGATATGTGTTGCTAGATAGATTAAATACCATCTGATTCTCATATAAAGCTGGTAGTTTGATCAATACAGCTAAAAGCTTCATTCCTCACACATGTATTTTTCAGCTTCGGAACTATCAATTTTAATCTCACACTTTGGGATTAGATAATAACGAGTCCAGGAGCTTCACTTCACAAGATTCAACAAAACCTCCTGTTTAAATCCTTCAGAAAGAAAAGAACAGTTGATCCAGCTTTCACATAGGAAGATGGACTGGATAACCTCTTCAGGTTCTGCCCAAGGCTATATTTCACATTTCTATAATCTCCCCCTTGCCTTTCTCCCTGTCCTTCTGCTCCTTCTCTAGGAGTTTGCTTCCTAAAAATGGCACTCAGATAAAGCACCCAAACCAAGTTGAAAAGGCAATTTCTAGAGTGATTTGTTTCCCAAGCTGGAAATGCAAGAGAAGATAGTGGAAAACAGTCAAGAAAGTCTATCCTAATGTTCTGCAAGGAACTGAACAAATCCATTCTGCCTTTCCTATACAACACAAACAGGGTTTCCACCGGGTGATTCATTTCATGGCTCGGACAGCCCTGTTTGCTCTTAGGTGAAAGGTACTAGAGAGGTGGGGTGTGTGGCGGGGAAAAAACGTTCTGAGGATTCAGCAGTGATAGGTGTGATATGGGAACGTGACTAGAATGTCACAGCACATGTTTGATATGGGAATCTAAACAAACTAGAGAACAAAGCCTGTTAACCTTCTTTTCAAATAGCATTTATTGCGCCTCTCTTAAAAAAAAAAAAAAAATGCGGCCAAGCCACAGAGATGGCTGCTGGCTTCCAAAGTAACTTTCAAGAAGGTCATATGAAGACGAGGAAATGCGAGCCCTTTCCTTCCACAGAGAAGAGTAACTGGGTGATACTATGCTAATGCACACATCTCTCTCCAGGATGAGTCACTCTGCAGCGGCAAGTGCTCTGTCCTGCCTGTTGATTCATATTCTTTTCCTTTTAGCATCCAGAAGTCTTAAAAGGGTTGGCTGGGTGACCTGCTCACGAGCAAGTTGGGGTTCGAGTTTGTTATTTATTTGGCATTAGCATAGTGTCACCCCCAGGAGGTCTCCACCGAAAGGGATGAAATATCCTCGGGGTTATCTGCTGTGGAGCGGCAACGGAGAGAGGCCGGAAGCGGGACGTGACGGCAGAGCTGCCGCGGGAAGGGGCGCGAAGGGCGACGCGGCCTCCACCTCACATTGCAAAAATTAACATCGGAATTCTCTGTCTTGAAGCCTCACTGTGGCTCTATGAATAATTTCTAACGGTTCTATTTCCCCTCCGCTTTGCTCCCCTCAGCTTTTAAACAGATCAGCCCCTCGGATGTGAGAGATTCGGCTCTGAACTGGCATGATGATGGGCTATGCAAAGCTTTCTTGAGAAAAATTGTTTAAAAATAAAAACAAAATGAAGGTGTCTACAACACTCATAGTTTCAAGAGTATCAAGCTGCACAAGGACTCTACATTTGACCCCATCGACTGCAGTGCAAAAAAAAAAAAAATCAGGAACATTGTCCTTCAGAACTAGAGTACTTTATTTTCATTTAATGACAACTATGATGGTCTTTTTAAGCAGCAAGCAAAAATTAAAGTACTATTTTTAAGTGTGTATTTTTTAAATGTATCACTTTATGGAGATATTACTAACCAGATAGCTGGGATAAACTGTCATATTTCTAGTGACTGAAGGCAGCAAAATCAATACTTCAAATTAGGTTCAATATTTGAATGCAGCAGTAAGGAAGGTGGTGTAATCCACTGTTATAGATTAGAGGGCATGTCAATCCTAAATTGCGCATTACAGAGGAACCTTTGCTTAGAAAGACTTTTCCAGTGCAGTTAGCTTTTTTTTTTCTGTCTTGTTTTTTTCCCCCTGATTGGTAAGAATTCTTTGTATCAAGTCGTTTAGTCCAAATTTTCCCTGGTGTAGTATAAAGCAGAATTTGTCTCCTATATATATCACATTGCCAATAATGCTCGATAAAACATCAAATTAATTATTAAAAATATTTAACATCAAAATCTTAGATTCCCCATAATGAGATGCCCAATGATGCCAATAGCAGAAACAGTGCCTGCTTAGGACTAATCATCAGAAACACAGTTCACTGTGAAATAAACAATAGTCAGTATGACAAGAATAATAAGAAAAAGAATCAATTATTCTTATATTAAAAAGTGTCTCTGTACATTAAGTATGCATTCAGTGCTTCACAATAGCACTCAGTAAATAACTTAATATTTTTGGAGGGGAATTTTTTTAACTTTCACTACCAGCTTTTTTGAAAAGAGAATGCAAATCTGTTTAGGGAACTCTTTAAAGAGGTGACTCTCCATAATTCCAACAAATCCTTTTTCTCTAAGCTCTAAGAACTTTAATAAAAAGAACACCATTCTCCTATTTTATTCTTTTTATGCTTAAAAGGCTGGTTTTCTACAAACGAGGGTCTTATACTGCACCCATTGAAATTAGAAGTGAAACTCCCATTCAGGAGCACACGAGAGACCCAAATTCACATCAGTCCCTCTCTTCCCCACTCCTACAATCCTGGACTGGCTTTTCCCCTGCTCCGACAGAGATGCCAGGTTCCTTTGCCACATGCTTGGACAGAGAGCTGAGGGGCAATGAACTATCCAGACGAATGTGGGGCAACTTTTGCTGTGCTAGTGAGGGCCCTGAGTACAAATGAAGGCCAAGCTGTGCCATGCCACTTAACTGGGCCTATGTGGCAGCAGGACCTGGCACTCGTATAATCTATCAAGCCACTGGAGGAGACATCACTCGTGATGAGCAAAGCTCAGGCAAGCCCTGGAAACTTCCCTCCTCCTCGCGTTTGGATAGCGGAGGCTGCGCTTGCCTGCAGCTGCTGCAGCGGCAACCCATGGATAGTTCTCCTTTATATCATCATTAGCCTGGAAAAACATGTGATGCAAGCTCCAATTTACCAGTAAGGATCGGACAGATGGCTCTGTTGAAGGCAGCAATATCCTGGCAGCTGCGCTACAGCAGCAGTGAAGGGCATCTCGTAGTCAGCCCGGATCAGCAGATCTGCTCCCTGCGAAGCTCTGGGATTCCAGAGGGGTGAGCAACTCCCGCAGAAAGATTAATTTTTTGTCTGGATGGTGAGTGTCCAACAAGAATACAGTGGGCACACAGGGACTTACAGAACTGTATTTGTGCTACATACACAAGTTTGTTCCCTTCCCAGGTAGTTGCATTCTGCCCTGTCATGTTCTCTCACCCACAGCTCTTTCACCATCTCTCCCATGACCTTCCTTTTATTCGTTAAATAACATTGCCACTTTACAGATCAGATTCCTAGGAGTAGCTGCATGAATGGTGGAACTAATGAACCTTAATTTTCCTAAGGTCTGCCTTCCAACTTGGATTCTTCGGCGTCTAAACAATACAGCTGATCTCAACAGAGGCTTTTCCCTCTGCAGAAATTAGGGAAATCCTCTCTCCACAGTTCTATTTTTACTAAAGTTGTGGGATGTTAACACCCTTGAGAGGTCTTATTCTTCTGAAAAAAAAAAAAGAGTTGAACTTGGCCATTTGTTTCAAAAGTTTGAAATAAAGTCAAAAGTGGAACACAGAACTACAACATGAATGTTTAAGCCTTGTCTAAGCCTTCTCTCCTCATAAATCCAGGCTTAAAAAAGAACAACAACAAAAAAAAAAAAAAAACTTGTGATTTCAAAGATGTCTGAAACACAGAGGTATACATAACCACCCTTTTCTGGTCCTAGTATTTATTTGCTTCTCATTTTATTCATTTGATAGAAGAAGACTATTTAAAAACATAATCAAAAGCAATATTAACACCATGGGTAAGGAAAAAGAACGAGTTCAAACAACAAATCTGCTCACATTGGTTGATTAAGTTGCACGCATTGCCACCTCCTGAATCTTGTAATGGAAGTCCTTTGTTTTTAAACCCGCTTTTACATTTTATATAATTCTGCCCTTATGCTACACATCCTGACCTTCTAGGTTAGATGTGCTTTCTAAATACTGTTGAAGACCTTGACTGTTGGTTGCAATCACCAATATGGGATTGCAGGTGACCAGGGCTCCTTCCAGAGGGCTCCTTCTTGAAAGACCCCACTGGAAAAAGCCAGGGGGTCTGAGTCATCTGTGGGATGGAAAAGCTTATGTGTGTTTAAGCTGGAATTCCAGCTCCCTTCCAGATGGAGCAGCCTCTGGCCATATGCAGTTAGCTTGAAGGGCTATGTATGTACCTGCTGTGCCAAGCAGGGCTTAACTTGCCCAGGTTAGCTTAAACCCCAGTCTTAGCGGGAATGCATTAAGGAAGGATTCAGCCAATGGGTGTTTCACATCATAGTGGAAACAAAAATCACTGCATTTCCATGCTGTATCCAGGAAAAAGTACCTGCACTTGTCTACTCTAAATAAAAGTCTGCCAGTAAAACACTCATTTCCTGTGTGGTAAAACAAAAATGACAGCTCCCTCAAAATGTGTGTTTTGTCAATGTATGTGACATCTGCTGTCCACCTGGGGTTATTCAGTGACCCAAGGGACCAAGCTTAGCCTGGTCGTCTTCAAAAGTTTGTGGTCTGTGCTGCTGATCTAGGGAAGATTTGTTTATTCACATACAATTTAACAGCTCAATTTCTCTTGAGGCAGAGGCCTCTGCCTCAAGGTGGACATCTTACTACCAGTCTGCCAGGTAGGGTGAGAGGAAGAACTGCTGACAGGAAAAAAGAAAAAGCAAGAGGGAAAAAAAATCATTTCAGAACACTTCTGTTGAAAGAAAATTACTTATTTTGGCTCAGCTACAAATCAAAAGTTTCATTTTGATTTCATGTTGCCTTGTATTTTTAACTCTACTTTTTAACCCAGGGTTGCTGGGGAATGAAGAGGAGAAGGATTTTTCTTTTTTTAATGAGAAAGATCCTTTCATGAAAAAAAATGGTAAAAATAAAAAGAGAGAGAGAAAGGAAGGGCTTTAGCACCTTCAGAACACAGATTTTCTCTCATTTCACATTTCATTATCATTAAAAACAACCATCAAATCTGACCTTAGTTAAAGTACTAAACACTTGTGGTTGAACTCAGGATTTAATAAAAATGTTCATCTCTGCCCTTAAATCACTAGTCAGGGTTGTATGAATAGTCTTGTTAAAGCACTACACTGACACATGCGAAATTTGTTTCAAAGGCTTGGATTTATCACAAAATTTCTGGAAGTATCTTGAAATTCATGGCTCTTCACACACCAACTTGCCCAGTGCTCGCGCTCATTCTTGAACTCCACTATGCCACCACTTTCCCAACCCCTGAACAGGTAACATTTGAATTCAAGATACAAAACCAGCAGAAGACAAACATGAAGAAAACCAACAAGTCAACGACAGACAGGTCATTATGTGTAGAATATTTCCCTTCTCATGGTCCTGGACATTTTGTCTTTAAAAGGAGAAAAAAAAAAAAAAAGGCTCACAGAAAAGGCTTAGAACAGGCACTAGCACTTACTGCATGTTTACAAAGTCACAATCACAACAGATCAGAGCTCCTAAGCAAAACAAATAGCTTCAATACCACCAGCAAGCCCTTTGAAAATACATATTTGTTTCTAGATTTTATGAATTCCAGAAATCAAAGTATTGTGTGTTGTAAGAGCAAAAGTACAAGCTTTAAGCACACTAGATACTCTACTCACTCCATCATCCCACATGCGCCCTAAAGAAGGTAACCTTACAATCTAACTCCTTCTTGTCTGCTACAGATGCTGCTGAGAGCTTTAGCTCTTCATCTTGGTCTTCCCTGCCACACCTAACCCAGGTTCATGCAGCAAGATGTAAAACTCCCACCTAGATATACATGCTGGCACAAAAAAAAATATTCCTTTTAAAGAGAAAACTAAGCTATTTTACTCTTTGCTAGAATGACCATATTGCTAGGTGGGCAGAAGAGATGAAGGTTAAAAATGTGTTTGGGACTAGGACAGCTGTTGCACTTAAGCACCTGTAGCCAGCAGTGCAGTACATAAGGGCTACCATGATGTCCAGGCACAAGGTAGACAGAACATGCAAATTCACATCTCTGTTCTTCACATGTTATATAAGTCCCTTAGACATCAACTCATTGCTTTACTTGGAAGATTTATTATAATCCTGCCAACAATCCACATAAATGTATTTCCAGTTCTTTTAAAAGGTAACTTTTTTTTTTTGGAGGGGTGGCATAACACAACTGCTAGCAGAGGTGAGCA
>NW_010586621.1:40293-51869 GCF_000705375.1 Tinamus guttatus | reverse complement strand
TTATTTTAAATGGGGGTTATGACTATTTAGCTGCTGGAAAATCCCTGCAAGACCATTTACTGCGCCCGGTTTACGTGGGGGCTTCTGGTTGTTGAGGTTTTTGTTTGGTTGATCACACAAGCTGTACACAAGCAGCTTGCAATGCGTTTCAGGATCCTGATTTCATTGCTTTTCAGTGGCTTAAGCAGTTAATGCTTATTGTCAGAAGAGAATAAAATAGGATATGAATTTGGAGGAATATGCATTATGGCTCTAAGAATGACAAGGATTGCAAGAGTCCACGAAAGTCTACAAAAGGCTGCAGCTGCCTCCACTGCCCTCCTTGCAGAGAGATGCAGGAATAAATTACTAGGAAACATTTGCATTTTTATCTAAACTTGAACCCTCGTACTAAGCTTCAGCTGAGCTCAGGCTTAAGCAGTAAAAGGTTTGGGAAATCGTTATGGTGCACCAATTAGCAGAATATAGGAATAAGGAAAAAATCAGGAAGCTCATTACACTTGTAGCCATTAAAAATAGGCATATGCACCAAATGCTATGCAGCAGATAAGTAAAGAAACACTTCCTTACCAGAAGATACTTGAAAACCAGTTTAATCTTTTGACATATCAAGCTCCAAAGGCAACTTGCTATCACAGTGCGGGTTAGAGACAGACCTGGGTTTTGATTCCCCTCGCTGGGCTGGAGGAGCATGAACCCCCTACTTGAAAACCAGTTTAATCTTTTGATATATCGAGCTCCAAAGGCAACCCCGCTATCACGGTGCGGGTTAGAGACAGACCTGGAAGATCGGCCAGCTCAAATCAGGGTTTTAATGCCCCTCGCTGGGCTGGAGGAGCACGAACCCCCCTGCACCACCACGGCGTGAAAGCAGCCTCCAAACTCCTGCACAGAGGGGTCAGCACCAACCCAGGCAGCCCTCTTCAGTAAGAGGCAACAAAACTGAGCTGCTTTGAGCACTTCAGTGGATAATATGCCAGCTTCTCCAAATCAAGGCTACAGTGCTGACTTTGGCGGCTTTTGTATGAAAATTTCATTCTTCCAAAGCTTTATGTTTACATAGCAACATATTTAAATGGCCTTTAACAGCTATAAATGCTAACAAATCTTCGTGCGAGTTTAGATGTGAAAATGTTTTTATCTATTTATTGTAAGAATATGTAGCTGCGGTATTACGACTCAATCATAAATTGAGTTTCTAATATTTTTAACGGGTTATTATTTTGCAGTGCCAAGAGCTCACAAAATGAAACAGATCTTGACACTCTGGAGAAAAGAAAATAGTTTTCTCTGTGCCTATGCCAGGCAACAACCACAAGCCAATATATGAAGCACTCTGTGATCAGCCCTTGGGGCAAGTGACAACTGGGCGAGCAGGGAGCAGGGGAGGTCGGCCCAGGGGGTGACTCTGGGGGACCCCTAAAGAATAACACTTTTCTTGCCTATAGGAAATACTCTTGACCTTCAGCATCCTCATAGGAGGCAGCAGAAACCACATGTCCAATCAACGTGATATATAAATTTTCCCATATAAGGAAGTTTAAAATATCATAGACTTAAGGGGAAAATAATTCAGTATCTCTTTGTTATAGCCTTATATCCTTGTACATTAATTCAGCTTTCTTTATTTATACACACTCAAACTATATGGGGCCAGGGGAAGGAGGAGCAGCTTAAATGAAAAATATTACATTTCCATGAGGACAGAAGTATTTAAATAGATAAAAAGTAATTTTTGCAAAGAATATAAGGATTAATCACTCCGTTTCCCGAGCACAAGGTCAGTTTAAATGCCTATTCTCCTAACAAACGGGCTGAGACTGCAGTGGTCATTCTGCTTCATGCTGATAAAATATCAGGACAGATTATAAAGTTTGCAGAAAGAGCTATATTCCAGTTTATGAATTAAGCACCCCCATCCCAAGGTGTAAAGAACCTTAGTTTTCTGTGTAGGTCTTTTTAACTTCTTATCTCTGCAGACACACTTACTTTCTCCACACCTTTCAACTTCCCCCAAAACATGCCAAAGAAAAAAGAAAAGAAATCCAGGCACAGGAACCAGAGCTACTGCAGCGAGATCTGCAGATGGGCACTGCACAATGTGCCTAGCAACCTAACTGCTTATCTGCAGGAGTTCTCTAAAATAACCCAACAGTGAACCCAGCAGCACAAGGGTTTTCTGCATCAGACTAACGGTTCCTGCAGGTCACGGATCCACCTCCAGCAGCAGCCACAGGAGCTGCTATTTGGAGCAAAACCAGCTGCTTGTGGCCCAGACCCCCCTGGCAGCCCCAACGTCCCTCAGGGAGCATGTGGCTTTTAGGACATCCACAAACCTGTGGCCTTCAAACCCGCTCAGTGGTTTGGAGCCTGCTCATCTCGTCCCTGTCCGTAGCCTCCTGACACACTTCCTGCCCGTCTTCCAGGGTGCTGCCCCACTCCTGGATCATGACTCTGCAGATCTGTAAATACTCCCAGGACACAGACACCACAGCTGTATCCACAGCTGAGCAAGACGGTCCTTTACAGAGCCATCTCAGTCTTCCTCGTGCTTATCAATCTACTCAATACTTACACTCTTTAGAATAGGCTCCCACCATACAGTCCTAGTTACTGAAAGAGCCATAGTGCTCAGGGGATATTTGAGCTTAACAAAAGCAATCTCACAGTAACTAGATCCCAACAAAGCTAAAAGCAATGACTAAGGAATGAAAGGTTGTTGAAAAACAGTGTCCACCAAGAGTTTCCAGACAAATTCAGAGGTCTACATCACCTAGTTACTACTACCACCACCTAACAACTACTAGTAGTTAATAATGTATAGTAGATGCGTTCTACCCAAGTTTACAAGGATTCAAACATAAAACAATATGCAGAACAGGACAGATACTGCAATCTGCCTTTGTTACAGAGTCTTTTTATCTGCATCTCAGTGGAATTCAACAAAACCTGTTTGTTGGATATTTGATGTAATGTTTTCTTCAAGGCATAAGTCTATCGAAAAAGAAAAAAAAAAAAAAAATCAGCTGCATCTGCCTTCCCAAAGTAGGCATCAAAAGCGGGCCTGAGGAAAATAAAGCTTGCATCCAATCCTCATGATCTGAAAATGTTCTATTTGTAAAACCTTGGATATCATATCCAAAGCCACTGACACTGCAGCTTACTGATTTCCATTCAGTATAGTGGTTTGCCAGTGGGATGAAAACAGCTTTCTTGAAATATGTAATATTCCTATTCTGTTATCAGATTTTAGAGCCTCGGTTCTGCCTTTCAGACCAAAATATTCCAACTCAATAGGTTTATCCCCACTATCTATTTTTGCTGAGAGCTCAGCAGGGTATTACTAGCTTAAGAGCTGCATGTGTTCAGTTACAAAGGATCTCTCTTCGACTCGGGTACTTTCTGCTGTGTTCTTTCCAGCTTCCTCCAACAGGAAGGTCTTGCACAACACACCACTTAGTCCCAGTCTTTCTGGTCTTTCCGTGCCTCCCAACTGCTACAGATAATTCCTCCAAGGCAGAACCATCACAAAGATGCACAACTGTAGTGTCCTCCTACTCCCGAGTTCACACCCAGGTTTTAGCCCCTTTCTGATCGTCCTGTTTCAGCTGATTCAGCACAGAGGAGTCAAGAGCTAGGTCCTTCAATAACGTCTATTAAAACCACAGTGACCAAAGAGCTGTTTGCTACAGTCTGGCAGCCAACTGGTAAATTGATTTAGCAGCTGAACATGACACCGGAATCGACACATTTGCTGCTGCATTGGCCTGAGACTAGACCAACTCTAGCACATCTATAATTCAATGGCTCTGCTTTGCAATAGTAACACCCATGTTCATCCAAGGCCAGCTGCAACCTTCCCAATTCTGTGACCGAGCTAATTCGGCCAAAAGCGGGCATCATATTAAAGGGAAAGCAGAAGAAAGAAGCTGTCAGTGTGAATCCCTCCTAGTCTTCCACAAGACACAAACATGAGGGGCTAAGGCACCATATCAGAGGCACTGCACAGCCTAGGACAAGTATAACTGCCTAAGGATATGATGAACCACACTGTCATGAGCATGTGAAAGGTAATGTCTTAGAAGGAGGTTATACTTAAAGAAGCTAAACAAGCTAAAGTTTATTTGATCCCTACCTAAACGCTGTGTTCACAAACAAGCAAGGCACCTGCAGCGGTATAAGCAAGTTTCCTTCCCGAGCACATTCTTTATACAGTCAGCCTTTACCAGAAGTCATAAGTATTGACCATATTTGAAGTAAAAATGTGCTCTTGGGCCCAAGTACCAGCACATGCTTCATCTGCTACTTCATTATGGTTTTCCAGTGTGACAAAGATGAAATGTTTTAATCACGGATGCAGAGAGAAAGCCAGGAGGGAGCTCTGGAGAACGTACCTTCACTATGACGGTTTGGTCAGAGACGCTGCTCATCATCTCATTGATGGACTTGAACAACTGCAGCAAGGACTCCCTGAAATCGGCCTCTCCTTTATTTTCATAAAGTCTGCAAAATAATGACATATGTCATAAGCACAAGCCAGCTAAAAATGGCAGCACAAAGTCTGTTGTTCAAGTGACAGATAAAAATTATTTGTATTTATTACTTTAACAAAAAGAAACCCCATAATTTCTACAAGTTTCTTCAATGAACCGGGATTTCAAAGCAAGGTAAGGAATGGAAAGAGACTGACACAGATTTGGCCAGCAGGAAGAGGGAGTTTGTCCTTTAAAGCTTTCCATGCAAAACACCCTGTTCAGCACTGCCCATCAGAGGCCTTCGAGACGCTCCCAGCCCCAGCGGTGCCCGCGCCAGAGCCGCGACGGGCTCAAGAGCTGGCGGCTGCCCAGGAGGAGCGAGGCCAGAGAGCGGCAGACACACAAGCTGCCAGCAATGGTTGAAACCCCCCTGTGACAGGGCAGGGGACCTTGCCAAACACCACGAAAGGAAATGAGGAGTGCATCAGCTGGTTTTCCTTCCTTTTCCCACCTCTGCTTCCCCAAGACCTGACACCCACCGGCTCTGCATCCCGGCTCCAGGTGCGATGCTCCCGGAGTGAGCAGATCTGCCCTGCAGCTCCCAAGGAAATGGCAGCCAAGCAAGGACATTCGGCCTGCCAGCTCCACAGGACATGTGGATACTTACCTTCTGAAGCTCCTCTTAGCATTTCCAAAGTGGAAATTGGAGTAAGTTTAACACGCTCAGATGTAGGGAGAAGGAGGTAGAAGGAGATGATTCACCACAGATGGAAGGGGAAGGAAGACCAGCACTGGGCCTTAGAAGTAATTGCCTTAGCTTACTTTTCTCTCCTCTCATTGATGATGTGCATGACTCACCTGTCTAAGGACTGTCACAAATATACTTCTTACTGATTCTTCAATTTTACTGATTTCTGCAAAATGGAATGAAGCTACATAGACGGACTATGGCTTCAAAAGAAGGAAAGTCAGGAAAAACAAGGCATCCAGGTCAAGTGTACCCAAGGGGAACCTCTCCCGGCCTCATTCCATGCTCCCTGCCTGGGTTGGAGGGTCTCCAAGGCCCATGCAGCGACACTTCCACTGCCCAGACCCTCCTCTCACATCAGCCCAGCTCTCCCCCGAGCACATCCAAGCTGCCCCGTCACCGCCGGCCCCAGGACCAAGAGCCACAAAGCAGCTCCCAAGGCGACAGCTCCACTCTCCTCGTCCACCTCTCTCCTTTCCAATGGGGTTTCAGAGGATGAACTGGAAGAGACACTTGAACATGGCACAGAGCATTGCTTTTCCACCTCAAATACCTAGGTATTTTATATGTACGTTCTTCCTATATCTTCATATCTGAAAACAATCAATATTTTCAGCTCATGACGGACCACCTGCTCTTGCAACAGGAAAGGGACATCTCCTTTCAAGGGAATCACAGAGATCAGAATGTTCTTGCTGCTTTACACTTATCATTTTTAGTGCTGTCTCCATAACCCTGTTGGGAGCCACAGATATTTTAAAAAGCTACTTAACTAGTACACAGAGGAAATAAAGCTACAGAGAAATTATTAAATTGTGTTAGTCTGTTGTGCAAATTTCTCTTCCCCATTTAGGCTAGGAGTGGGGGCTATGCAGCACAAATTATTTGTTAACTCCCAATTTCAATAGGAGATTTCAGTGATCCTCTGAACAGATTAGAAGTGAAACCAATACCAATAAAAGGAGTAACTAAACTTGGCAGCCCAATAAATCAAGCTTCAGACAGACAAAAAGCTTTGGTTTCAAAAAAAATTGTAATAAAAATAAACAAGTTGGCAACAGATGTGTTTCTACTGCTAGTTACTTAGCATTCATTTATTCAGTATACCTGGTAATGAACAAAAACCCCAACTACGGTAAAACCAGGATTACACCAGATAGACAGTTTTTGCTGCCACCTTCAAAAATTTAAGGCAGAAAAGCAGCAACCCAAGCACAGTAAAAGCAACATAAAAGCAACCACTGGAATAATTTAAATCAAGTAACTGAAAGGTATTCACAAAGTTCACTTAGAGTCGTCTGCCTTCATAAACTGAACACCCCCAAGTCCCAGCTTAACTGGATGAACTGGGGCTTCCACAGAGTCGCCCGGGACGGCAGCTTCCCTAGCGCTGCCTTCCCAAGCGCCGCACACATCCAGCCCTGCACTACGGCACTCTGAGCCCAAAATAGGGAATCACTCTTAAGCTTCATGAGAGATCGTGTGTTCACACGTTTCTGCAAAAGGCTAACAACGAGAATATTTCTGAACACTGCTCCACTTTACATTATAATCATCTCAAACCATCACAGCCCATAGGCAGGATTGAAGTCTTAGAGCAGAACAAATTGTGGTGTCAGTCAACAGGCAGCAGCTTCTCCGATTAAAGCAAGTCACTGAGAATTGCCTTCTAATGCTCAAGCACTCTGAATTAGTGCTTAGCATGAGGAAATCCAATGGCCAATATTAAAGGGTCATTTTGTCTGTAAATCTCATCTACTGCAAGAGATAATTATTTTTTTCTCTTTTAAAGTGATTTGCAGGACCAGCAATAATATAAGTGACATTCAGTATTTCACGAATCTCACTGCAAGAATATTACAGAAATAAATTACTTTCTCTAATTTAGAGAAGGATGGTGAAGTTGGTGACTTCAGAGCTCTACATAAATCCCTTGTAATAAGTTTGTTACCATCTGTAAAAGGACTGAATCCAAATTAAGACAAATTCACACTGAACCTGCTGATAACTTTTTTCATATTTTGTACAGAAAATAGAGTACCGACTTCCAAATTAACTTAGAATAATTACTTATACTTGACTTTACGGATAGATGCTCACTTCAGACAACAGCAAATGAGTCAACTGCACAGTTCAGTATGCAGCAAATTGAGTGTGAAGTAAAAAACAACCCACCCAAAGTCCCTCTGCTCCCCCTCCCCAGGGCCTCTGCCACACTGACAGACATAAAAAGCACTTTCAGAAAAACTCACATGCTTTCCTCATTAAAAATAATAAACAACATCCTTCAGGACAGAATTTCTGCAGCCCTCCCCTCCAAAACCAAGGACAAACGTTGTCTATTGTCCCTGAGAAACAGCATCCAACCTCCGGCAGTGCCTTTTTCCTATACGGCTCGGTTCAAGATTAAGGGAGTCTGGCTCTCTCAGGGAATATTTGTCTCCTGAAGTAAACACTAGCTCATTAAGATGTCACTAAAACAGTAAAACAGGGAACAGTGTCTTCTATTTCCTAGGTGACTCTATAGATCATTCCACAGTGAAATACGGAACAGGAGTTTAGCTTTCACGAGCTTAGAATGAGCATTACCTAAAATTGACAGGTTTTACATGAAATTACCATTCCAAAATTTATTTCCTCCTTTTTTTTGGGGGGGTGGAATTCACACCCAACCACACACAGGTTCTCACTTTGTCCTTGTTATCAGAGCAGTAGGTATCTTTACATACCAACCTCCTGAAGGGAATGAATGCCATGGTCAGGAAGCTATGGGCTATATCCACACAAACAGCCTGAACACACTGTACATTCCCTCCTTACATTCGTGATGTGCATAAACTGGCTTCGAAAACCCAGGAGAAACCCTGGCCTGGAAAACCCAGGCTGAAATAATATCCCAAACTGTTCAGCAGTCACCATACTTACTGGTTGAACAGTATCCTGGACCGTACTATGAACTTGAAGATGTACTCCAAAGCTTTCATGGCTTTAAACAGCTGGTCGGTGATACCCCACTTCTCAGCGTTATCCACATATGCCTTTAAAACTTTAGTCAGTTTTCTGTTTAAAAGAAAAAATGCAAGCTGTAAGCACTCTAACAAAGAAGAATTCGGCTGTGATGGTTTCAAAGAAGAGTTACATGCCTAAGTAATACCCATCAAGTGACAAATTAGGCAGCTAAGGAGTACTTATTACATTTTTGCTTTTGCTTATGAGGAGTTGCAAATTGGGAGAGTCATTGGGACCCTGTTCTTAAAAAACAAAAAAGCCTAAGCAAACAAAAACACTATCACGTCCTCCAATTCAAAGGCAATACAGCAATTCTTGATAAGATTATTTTATACTGGATATTTAGGGGTGCTTGGGTTAAAGGGCTATTATAGAGATGCAACAATTAATAATAACAAATCAAAAAAAGTATTAAAAATAAAATAGTTAGGTAAACACTTCGCTAGAATTATAATATGGGAGTTTCATCTTCCAACAAGGCCTGCCTTTTGCATAGCTTTCCCAGGGATTTGGGGATAGAAGCTGTGAGGTTTATTTTTCAAAACATATAGGAGAGTAGCAGGAAATTCTCTTATTCTGTATTTTAAGGATTATGATTTTGGTAGTGATGCCCTTCTAAAGACAATACCACTTCAAATAACTCACTTCCAGCAAGGATAAAACAGCTGTTGTAATGTAACTATGACAACTTCTGTTTATAGCCATTTTAACTACAACCTGTGTTCCAATATACACATTAGAAGCATTAAGTACAACATTACGTCTAACTAGAAATAAAGCTGAGTAGACAAGTGTTTGGATAAACATGCATTTATCTTAATAGAAATAAAAAAGCTACAAATTTCTGTATATAGTCTAGAGAAAACTTCTCTTTACTCAGAACAAATTTGTTTTTTTAAACAAATAAATAAATTAGGTAGAAGAGGCAGATGTGGCTCCCCCACCAAATTACTCATGGGTAATTCTCAAGCATGATTCCTAATTTTTATTTCAATATACTTTTATAGGAAAAAATATTCATAAATATTCATAAGCCAAATCATCACTTTCTTTAAAACAACAAAAACAGGAGTTTAACCTTGGTGTCAATAGAAAGCTTCATTATTTCAGAAGAGAAAGGAACACTGTACTTAAACTTCCTCCAGTAGCTTCCTGCCTCTAAGATACATGGACAAGTTCCTACTTAAGCTACAGAACTAAGTGAGTATTAGGGGAGGGCGCAGAGAACCACATTAGACTCCTATCAGGGAAGGGAAGGGAGAGAGAAAAAAAAAAAAGAGAGATTTACGTGTAGGCTAATGTAGCACTGAAATGCTTCTTAATGTAGGTTTCCAGAACAGGGTTAAAATGTTGAAATTTTCTGTCAGCAATCAGTCCAATGATAAATACCTGAAAAATAAGCATAATTGTTACATTAGCCTCAAAAATTTCTTTAACTCTCTACATGCAGCAGTCACTTTCAGATAACCATTAAAAGCAGGTGGAGACTTTGGGTTTTAGTTATTCTCCCAATATTTTTATATTCTCCTTTTCTATGAAAATTTTCTGTTCTTAATAGGAAACATTTGTCTTGACGTGTGCATATAGTTCTAGAAATGCCCCACACTCAGCTGTTTATCCCCTAAACCATACGAACTTCATTGTTTCCATCCTCATGGAGAGGACAACACAAGTCCAACTGAAGTGCCCAATGTATTAACTACCTTCCATGCACTAAGCTAAATTAATAAAGCAGATCTTATTAGATATGAACACCGTACTGATTCATCAAGACATTGTAGTATCTATAGACTAGTCTGTCCACAACAAAACAAACTTACCAGAGCATCAAACACTAACGTGTCAAATGTCTCACTCTCCGAGTTCTCCATCATTATGTTAAAAAGTGCATCCAATGTGTCTTGGAGGAACTACAAACAAATACTCAAGTCATCATATTTTGGAGGAAAAAAAATCAAATTTCACATAGACCTAGAGAGGTTTGCTTTCACTTACACTCTACACACTACAAATACTTTAAAAGTTAGCTGGAAACAAATTACTTTTTAGTTGACTATCTATCCATCATTATATAAAACCAAAAAAGGAAGTCGGAAATCACACTTGGCACCTGAACAAAAGTTTAGTTTAGCAAATGAGCAGAAATATTTCAAGATCCAGTATCAATGCACAGTTCACAGCACCATGCAAGTTTTGAGAACTGTTGTTCCAGAGCACAGAACAGACAAGCAATTCAGTCTCATGCCAAAAACAAAAAACCAAGTGATCCTCAGTAGCTGCCAGCCGAACAGCACCAGGCACAGAGCAGGCAGCGTGTCCTGGCTGCGTGGGCTCGGATGCACAACTCCAAGTACCAGTCTCCATGCAGGCACGGGGACCTCCTGCCCCAGCCCCAAGCCCACGGGCTCCAGCAGGGTCAAGGGAAGGCTCTTCTTCCCTAGCCAGTTGGCTGGGCACCCTGATCCACACGACGTGGAGGCAAAGGCAGATTAGTGGCAGGGGACCCGACTCAAGCAGAGCCATAAAAGAAGTTTTGTGCATATAAATACAGTATTTCTTTGCAGGGACAACAGGTAGCACATGCATAGACTGGAGATGCTCATTAACATCATTGGGTTTACCAGCCAAGCACTGCATTTCTGGCCTTTTCTTCTGTCAAAGGGCAAAAACATGGATGAGAATACATCACTGCCACAGGGGCGTTTGCATGGCTTTGGGAGAAGGGCCTCAATGTGTGTTGTTACAGTAAACTTACTTTTTGAGTAAACATTTGAGTTTACTTACTCAAATGAAGCATTTTTTTTTTTTTTTTGTCTCGCAGACTAAACAAGGAAGGGCTGGGCAGGAATGTCTGAACAAGCATTAGGCAAATGCTTCCAAAGATTACAGCCATAGGCAGAAAATTATATACATTGTGGGAGTTAGGGAACAAATAGCCTAAACTTCCACCTTCCTTCTTGAAAGGATTTTCTATACGCAGAGTCTGCTGGACCAAATGTGGTTCTGTGGACTGTTTACTGAATCTGGAGTTCAGTCTCATGAATTTCATGAATTCATTCAGCAGTTCACTAAACACTGCTGAATGTCAGACAGCCCTCAAAACAAGCGAATGTGGAGCCACAGGCCATGCTACTAATATCTGAAGATGGAAAACAGAGGCCAAAATGCTCGTAGCCAACTCATCACACCAATGCCTCTCCTACAGAGTTGCAGTTATGTCACAGCTTCACCATCGAATTTGACATAAGAAGAGTGACAAACATCTTGCCATCCATTCATTTAATTAAAGGGCTTTTGGACACCTAGAATTTCCTTCTAAAGTACAAATCATTAATACTAATCAT
>NW_010586621.1:15337-40273 GCF_000705375.1 Tinamus guttatus | reverse complement strand
GAAGCACAGTTCTGAGCACAGAGAGGAGAAATTTCTATCTTGTTTGAAGAGAAGAAACACTGGTGGTTCCAAAACTGGTCAGCAAAGTACATTTGAGAAGGCCAATAGCCCAGGCCACGCCTGTGCCATGACTAAGTCTTTATATCACATTTGGCCATCATGCACAGATTTCCATCGACAGCATTCATATTACATGAAAAGCTGTAAGCACATTTGCCAGGACTTCATTAAACAACTAGAAAAATACTCCAAAGCAGAGGAGACGGCAGTGACCTGTGCTCATTGCTTCTTGTTGTCAAGAGACACAGGCAAACCTCTCCCTGGCAGGGAGAGGCTAGTAGGACCAGCCAGACTATTAACCTACATCATCCAGCCTCATTGAGCATATGCACAAACATTAAAGTCCAAGCATCCATTCAAGGAGAACATTTACATGTTTACAAACATTAAAGTCCAAGCATCCATTCGAGGAGGAGAACATTTACATGTTCCATATACTACTGAAATAACTGCAGCAAGTATCTTGTCTGATCTCTTCTTAGTCATACATGAAGTAGTTTTAAAGGAAATTTGAATGTTTTACTCAAATATGTACTTTTCATGATATACATATGAAGGATGAAGAGCTGAAAGAACAGAAAGGAACAGTTACAAAGTAGGTATTACTCATGTGTGAAGCAGGCTGTACAGAAACACTTCTTGAACATCACTAACAGATGGATAAAGTAAATAGTGGTCTTCTAAATAAAGAATTAATGAGAACAGTGAGAAGAGCAATATTAAATGTTCACTCTTCCACTGTGAGCATAAATTAACCTTTGCTGCAATTCCTACATAAAAGGATGAATAGGGAGAAGCAAGCCCAAGATTTCACGGGGTTTCTGCTACCCAGAGAGGAAGGCCTGGGAATGCAGAGAGCTGGAGAGCTCATCCTAACGCTGTTTAGTGAGGCCTTGTTTGTGCTGCATCCTGGTGACGTTTCCAACGTCACCGATACCCAACGACAGCCGTCTGCCCTAACTTCTTTGATGTCCTTTGGAGACCAGTGGCAACTGCAAGCGGCAGCGCGGTGACAAGTCACAAGTGCTTGTCACAAGTGTCAGTGACGCGTTTTTAGCTATCGAAAGGTCCTCAGAAAAGCAGCAGTAAATAGAACCTTCCTGAAAAACAAGCCATATCCAAGATGCTAATTTCACCTCCCTATTAATAAAGAATGGTGTCAGCGGTCTCAGATGTTTCAAGTTCCTTCAAGATGAGGCATTCATTACGCTTCTGTTAACCAAATTAAAATCCAAATCAAGTCAAAAAAACTACAGGCCCTTAAGGGTCATCTGTCCCCAGTACATTACATCTTTGGACACATTATTAGATTTGATTTAGCACAACACATTCAATAAAGTCTCAGCCTACTCTTTTCCACAAATAAGTCTCCCTTTATGTAGGTCACTACAGATACTCAGTGACCTTATGGCCTTAGCAAATGTAAATCATTTGGCTCAGCTAAGTCTTTCAGGAGATTTTAATACATACATACATACACACGCATATATATTGGTAGCACACATTAAGATGTACACACCTAAAAATGCATTTAACATTATGTAATAATTCTATGATGTTTTACCCTTACAAAAACTTTAGCATTGTGTTTTTATATACTAAAAATACTGAATTGCTAAAAAAACCCCTACATTTTTAGAAATTTACACCATACATCTGTGTAACAGCACTCAATATCTGAAACTTTCTTTAAGCAGGGAGATGGAGATTAGCATAGTGAAGACAGAGATACCTGGTCATGGTTTCACATGTATGTGTGTGGGAAGCTTAGGGAGGAGAGAAGACTTTGATACTGTAATTTTGCTGAATTCTGTATCTCAAAGTTATTTTTAAAGGAGTTAATTTATTACCTTAACCACTTCGCCACCATCAACTTTCATCAACTGCTTCAGATTTTGCTGCAACAGATTTGTATTTGATCGCCACTTCAGGAGGCCCAAGAGATCCACTAGGAATAAGAAAAACAATCATAATGTGCAGGACAGTTACTTTCCCTCAAATACCATAACAACACTCAGGACAAACACCACCTTTATTTCCACAGCCAGCCATTTTGACTGCACAACAGCATATTTCTATTATACATCCTACACTGCAGAAACCAAGTACAATATTTCTATCACGAAAAAATTTTGCAAGCCTTCGGGAAAGCCAACTGCTTTTGGCAAGTCAGCATTAAACTCTAGACAAAGGAAATCTGACCCTTCAGTTTTAATTTTGTTGTACACAACAGCTGTGTTTAAAGATGCCAAAATGAACTTAGTCAGCCACCAACACAACGGTATCCACAGGGCTGTGAATCCGAGCGATCTCGTTTCCAGCTTCTTTGCTCTCCCCAAATAAATTGGGAGCAAAGCAAGAGAAAACGCCAGGCAAACCATTGCAAGCCAGGCTAGTTCAGCGGGAAGCTGCCTGCTGAATAACTCATCGTGTCCAGATTCCTTGGGAGCTTCCAAGTGCTGCACAGCTAGGACACAAATCAGCTCAGATCACGAAACAAATCAACCGAGAATGGTCCTGCCCCCAGCTTGCAAATCCCGCGTCTAAGATCGTATCACTTCACCAGTCAATGAGAAATAAGGGAACAGAGAAAATAAGCCCCCTCTTTTAGCAGTTCTAGAAGAAAGAGAGCACCATTTTGCAGCGTCCTTCAAGGACAGCCTCCCATGTGCTAAACTCACTATTGTGTTTCATCTGAAAAGAAGCTAGGAAGTATTACCGACCACATCAGAACACCCACACTTCACACCCACACAAGCACTACTGGAGATGCTACATGGATTGCAAAATGCCAAACCCCAAGCTCAGCTAAGCCAGCCTCATCAAAGCTCTCCTTCTGTGTGAGCAGTCCTCAGCAAAAGAGCCCAAGGAGAAACAGAGGTTTTAAAAACTGTCTTTAATTTAGCCATGAAATTACTAGGGCGCTTAACCACTCCTCCCACCCCCCAAAATAAGGTTAATTCTTATGTGAGCTCTGCCCAGGGTAACTCCTACACCAGTAAGGAGAAATGCCTCCCCCGGCCCATCACCCTTGGGTGTTTTAAGCCAACATTCAAAGCAATTAAATGCTTACGAAGACCAGCAACTGCAGAGATGGATTCATTCTGATACAGAGAGTCAGTGCAGCTGCTGTATGTTTCCCCAAAATCTTTGGTTTAGCAGAAGAAATACAGTTATTTTCCATGCGAAAGGACTGCAGTTCAAATGCCAAACCCCAAGCTCAGCTAAGCCAGCCTCATCAAAGCTCTCCTTCTGTGTGAGCAGTCCTCAGCAAAAGAGCCCAAGGAGAAACAGAGGTTTTAAAAACTGTCTTTAATTTAACTATGAGATTACTAGGGCGCTTAACCACTCCTCCCACCCCCCAAAATAAGGTTAATTCTTATGTGAGCTCTGCCCAGGGTAACTCCTATCAGTAAGGAGAAATGCCTCCCCCAGCCCATCACCCTCAGGTGTTTTAAGCAAACATTCAAAGCAATCAAATGCTTACAAAGACCAGCAACTGCAGAGATGGATTTATTCTGATAGAGAGTCAGCACAGCTGCTGTATGTTTCCCCAAAATCTTTGGTTTAGCAGAAGAAATACAGTTATTTTCCATGCGAAAGGACTGCAGTTCTCCACTGGATAATTCCTAATGATCACCCATTTGAGGACTCTGAGTAATCCCCAAATCAAAACAAGCCGCCTTCCTCAGTTTTGTATCCTATTTGGATCAAGGTAATTTGCGATTGTACATGGTACTTAACAGAGATGAAGGTTTCATTTTATTTCTTATTGAATTATGAAAACAAGCAGTCCAAGCTCACAGTTATGCTCTTCACTCACAGACAGAGGTTTCCATATGCAGATGTTAAAACTTTTCTTAAAACTCGGTCAGATATTTTTCCAGTCTAACTCCAATATCTTTTATTTGAAGTAATCTTTCCTCTTGAGTTAAAATATTTGCTTTTCTTCAGGACCATTAATGTATCTATACCCAGCTCCAGTCTCATCACCCTGGACGTCCATCCCAACAGCTGCACAACAAGCATTCATAGGACGTAGCACCTGCAGGCAAATCATGCAGAAGGGGATGGTGCTTTGATGCCGTTCTGCTCCTCCTTCTGATATTTCTAACTCACAGAACACCACAACTCCTAATACCTAAGCAAGACCTCAGCTTGTCACAACTCAGCGAGGCCATTCGGAACAAGGAAAGCAAAATTACACATCTACACACCCCCCTGCCCTGGCAGGGGGGTCTTTAACTCTTCCCTTGAGCTTACATCGACCCAAAATGAATTGGCAAAGCTAAGAAAAGGCCAAGAGACAATTTGTTGCTGCTAATCCCTTCTGCCATGAATCACTAACACCTGTTCAAACGTTAACTAATAAATACCTCACAATCATGTCCTCTCAGCAAAACTGCCTGAAGTCTCTTCAGTGACAAATTTTACTGTTTAGGAGACTTTTCAGACACTAAGGGCACAAGGTAGTCAGAAGGAAAGCAACATTTATAGGTTAAAGAATGGAAATAAGTGAGTATTCAAAGAACTTATACATGAAAGGACAGTCTATATATAAGCATATCCGCATATAAGGACAGTCCGTACATACAGAAAAATCTATGATTTACTAATACACTTTCAAAATTACAGAAAATGAATGTAAGCCAATTCTAAAACACTCATAATACTTTGAAAAGTTCACCTCTAGAAGTTTCACAGACCATGAAACCATCAGTAACATTAAGTGAAGATCAAAAGTCCAAAGCAAATTAACCGCAAATGACAAAAACACTTGACTTCCTCTCGTCTTAATTTTTGTAACATTTCTTCTGTGAAAGCAAAGTCAATATATCGATCACAATGAAGTATTTCTAAATACTAATAAGCATTAGGAAACACTGGGGAAAAACCCTAATAATCCCAGCGACAAGCAAAAAGGGATGAGCAGCTCAGTGCCCCGTGCTTGCCTCTGTGTTGCACCAAAGCCCAAAACCGCTGCTTTACTGTCGAGATTCGATTCCGTATTTGTGCTGGAATTCCCAAATTATTTCTGATTTCTCGCTAAGCATGCTCTCAGGCTATGAGCCTGCCAGACTGCAGTGAATCCGATGTGCTCTGAATACGAAATCCCGGACTGTGCTTTCGCAGCGATGCCGCCGAGCAGACTGCAGTGGAACCGGCGGATGAGGCAGCCGCCGTGAGGCGAGGGAGCGCGGCCGCCCCGGGCAGGGCCGCGGAGGGGCCACCCCCGGCCCATGGCAACGGTCACCCCACGACCGCTGGGCTGCTCCGGCGTCCTCGCTGTCCGTGATGCGGCCCGAGCGACCCCTTTCCCTGCGGGGACTCCCTCGTCCCCGTGATCCACCCCCATGGGCGCTCTCCTCCTGCGCAGCCCCATGGCCACGGCGCGCAGGGCAGCGGGCCCTTGGGCGGCCTCTGCAGATAGTTGCGTTGGGGGCTGCCATGAGCTCTGTTTTTTCCCCAGCGTTTACACACAGGCAGCGAGCTGACAAGGATTAAACAGATGTAAGGCAGTTTTAAAGGGAACAGAGTAAGGCAAGGGCACTCCTAGCACTTGACACTGCGTGGAGGCTCCTCTAAACCTGCTCACTATCTTCTGCCCAGCACAAGAGGAAGGCAGGGCTTCCTTTAAGCCATATGGAAAATAAGGACTTTTGCACCTCAGAAGCCTCACAGATCAGCTAACTTGGGCCACACGCATGACCCTACCCACTCTTGGGAACAGCACACAAGGCAGCACCACTTGTTTTTCCTTAGTGCTCTTCACATCCCCACAAGTAAAACGGTGCAGAGCACGTGGCCAGCGTTAGCCCAGCGCCAGCCTCCGCTATGTGAGGGATGGAAGCGGCCCGGGCAAGGCGGCGATGGAGACACTCCACTGTCATGCAGACACACACCACTCATCAGTGAAAGCAAGCGCACGGGCAGAGCACGGCTTGGACACCGCACTCTTGGCTCGTGTTTGCATCGCATCCATGCAATTCACCCAACGCTCCGTAGTTCACAAGTGACAGGCCCACACAAGTGAAGGAGGACAGGAAAGGCACAAAGTCACACATACACATCTAGGCTCAAGCTGTGAGGGACAGAAGCTCGGCAGTCTTATGAACTTACCGTTTTGCGTGAGTTTTGTTGAACAAACTAGAGTGGAAATCTGGAAGGAGTCCTTGCTGATGGTGCAGCTGCCGAGGTTCTGCATGCTCTTCCCTGTAGCAGAGTGTCCCTTTTCTTCTAGCTCTATTTTAGTGGATGGCAAACTTAGATACGTAGATGCATCTTCCAGCTTCTTTGCTTCTGCCCCAAGTGTTGTAAGTGCAACACGATACATAATTAAAAGTCTAGAAAAAAGTCTCATCAATAGAACTTTGCTTTGCAGAAGTAGAAGTATCCAATGGATCTTCAAGAGTAAGGATTCATCACTAACAAATTTACAGCTTAGAGTCCAAATGTGACATTTAGAGGGTTGGAGAAGCACCTCTTGTCTAGCCATGAAAATCCACATAGGTATTCAGTGACAAGCCTTGCAAATTCAATTATTAAAACTTCCCTGGAAAATCATATTCAGGATCTAACCATGAGTTTGCCAAACATGCCAAAAGCAGAGTAGTTTGTATTTAGCTGCTTCATCTAATATAATGTTCCATAAAATATTTTTCTGTGCAGTTGCAATGAAATTGACGTATAACAAAGTAATTCACTGAAAGCAGATAATGCTCACACTCCTCTGGCTATTATGGAAAGACTAAAATATCTCAAAATTTTACCTTATAAACTATAAGGTCATGTTCTCCATCTCTCAAAGTTGTTCCATCGTATCTCATGAGCTTCACAAATGCCAGAGCAAATATTTTCTCAGATTTATCTTTGGCTGTTAAAAATAAACAAATAGTTGAGTATTTAGTACAAATACTCCACTCAAAACTCAAACAAAATGGATATACTCTGTAAGTACATGACAGCAGAAAAGTATCAGATGAAGAAAAGGATGTAAGAAATTGAGAGAGTGTCTTCTAGATGCAAGATAAAAAATAAAACTCTCAACCTTTTATGCATTTATTTCTTTTCAAAGCTACTAGTGAAATAAGTCACCTAATGACCAATTTAGTCATTTACTAATCACCAATTTAGAAACATGCAACTTTAATTAAAGAATGGCTATGAAATAACACATCACACCTGCATACATGAGAAGTATTACACACCTCAAAGTTCACCCAGCAGACGTCTGATTAACACTTGTTTTACAGCAAAACTTTTGCTGCAGATTTTGAAAGGCATTCATGCCAGGAAAGGCAACTGCAGTGTAATGCTATATGGAATGGGCATTATCACAGCAAAGTAGGCAAGACTCCCAAATACTGCTAATAAAACAACTTCTAAAAGAGGAGAAAAAAGGAAAGAAAAGATAGCGCTCTGTCTTGGTTTGATCCTTAGCAACTCAAAGGTTCTCAGCTGCCAGACACACCACAGGAAAGCCAAAGTGAACCACAATCTCTCAAATATCTTTTAGATCAAAATTACTTCAAAATAAACCACAAGTGAATGTCAGAAGCAGAGGCAGAAGCGAAGTTGCTCAGTCGCTGGGGCAGTATCTCTTGATGTCCGGCCTCCTGTAACCTCTCTTTGGAGTCTTCTTACACACAGAACTGCTCAGCTCCTTCACTACCTCCCTCCTCGCCCTACCTCTCATGTAGGCAACACCCCAGCCCTTTTGGTTGCAAACTGAACAGTTTTATTCACTTGCCCTCCTATTTCACTTGGAGAATTGGCTGTGCAGACAAGGAAAGAGATGATGCCAAAGGTTAAGAGGGAAAAAGAAGTTGTAAATTACAATCTGTACATCCTTTCCTTTTAAAATAAGCAGGAAAAATACACAACTTATCCTCACACTAAAAGTAATTACAGCAGTAAACTACAAGCTAGGAAGTTTATGCCCATTCATTTCTGTGTATTTTAGCAGTGGCCTCTGACAAGAACCGCCGTGAAAAGGCTGCGTTACTTACAGTCCTGGGACGACCGGTGACGGAACGTGAACCTCAAGTGACTGCGGTTCACATCTTCAATAGGGATTGCAACCTTCACGTATTGGGAAAGGGGAAACAGGAAGGAGGGGAAAAAAAGCAGTGAGTACTGTACCTTCAAACAGCTGCCATCACTATCAGGTTTCCTCTAGATGCATTGAAAGACAGCTTTGCATTTTCAACTATTTTTGCTTTCTCTTATTTTTTCAGCAAGAGGCTGGTCTCTTTCCAAAGTATTAGTGTTAATCATCAGCCTCAGCTTTCCATATACACTTTGAAAAATCATAATTTCTCCAGGAAGAAAAGTATACACACAAAATCCCATTATTCTTGCACCCAAGAAACAGAAGAAAAGAACCAAAACTGCTGCTACAGGTCCCCAACAGGACCTCTAGACGCCCTGGGTCAGATGTTGGTGACACCTGATCTTCACGTAGCTACTGATGACAATGGGCATCAAAAACTCACGCCAATTCAAGTCAGTGACTAACTGCTATCTTTATTTTTCTTCTTTTTTCATCTCACCTTGTCTTACGTTTTTGAAGGCCATTAATGGCCAGAAATTACGTGAAAAATAAATAATCAAAAAGCCAGAGATGTAACCAAGATTTTTCCCCCATTACTTTGCCAGAGCATTCCTATTTCCTTGGCCACATTCCCATGTCTGTCCTGCTCTGCCCCTGCTCCTCAGCTCTGCACCCCACTCCGAGGCTCTCTGGGAGCCACCTTCTAGCTCCACAGGCAGCTGGAGGACCTTTGCTCTGGCACTTTAGCTTAGCAAATTCATAGAGTTACTTAGCTAAGCAAATCCATAGAATCATAGGATCATTACGGTTGGAAAAGACCTTCAAGGTTGAGTCCAACTGTAACCCTGTCACCTCCATGCCTGCTAAACCGTGTCCCCAAGCACCTCATCTAGGTGTCCCTTGAGCACTGCCAGGGACGGTGACTCCAGCTTATTCAGCAAGCTTAAAGCTGATCCCAAAACATCGATGAGTTCATCACATTGGCGACTATGATTTAGCCTTAATATCCTGCCACTGCCTTGGAAATAAAGTCAGCCCACTGCTAAGCAGATACTTGAACACCCCCATAGCAGTGTTCCTCATCAAAAGGAAGAAATTCTTTATACAAAACTCAGATCTATTTTCCTTAGTTACCTGCTCCTTAGCACAGTCAGTCATTAATATTCCCAGTTCTGTGTTTCAAAACCTTCTCCTGAAATCTGTATTCAGCTCCCACCACCCCAGGAAGTTAATGTAACATTATATACCTTTACAGTCTCAAACCAGCGAGGCTGCTTTACTTGGTAGTATATTACTGACTTGTACTCTGAGATGGCTTCATCACCAGCACCAGGAAAAATAACACTCTTGAAAACAAAGAGAAAAGAGAAAGTGTTTACATCTGCCTCAAATTCCAGTTCCATAGTAAAGAAAATCAGCAAGCGGGTCAAAGAACGGCTCAGGTTCAGAGATCCTCTTAAAAAGAGTATCAAACAGCATATATTAGTACCATAAAACCTAATAAATTTCAATAAATTACAAAGCTTTGTTGCAAATCAAAGTAAATTGAAGTAAGGAATTATGCCAACAAATATCTGGAAAGATATGGAAAAGTCTCAAATGAAGGTACATTAAAAGTTCAGAAGGGAAAACCCGCCCACAGAACACCACAGAAGTTTCAGTTAATACCTCTAATCTTTTGCCATCCTCATCATAAACAGACACTGTAACTTCCACGTTCTTTGCTGTTGTTTTACTGCCTTTGTCAAAATCGCCCTGAACCAACGTTACGTAGATATCGTTACGAACATCACCTATAAGGAAAACGAGGACAAAGCTCTGAGCAATTGTCACAGACGGCTGTTAAAAATAATCACACGCATATACAGAGCAAAACATTAAAAAGCCACATCATCCTGAACATGCAAAACTAAATAGGACTGAAAAAAGGGATGTTTAGCTAGAACTGGGCTAAGGCTCCTAAGATTTGATCTATCAAGGCACATTGTAACAAGATGAATCAAAAAAAGACAAAAAAGCCCAAATATTTCTAAAAGGGAAACAATGTTGTGTCATTATTAACAATAAATACCCTATTATTCCTAAAACATCTCAACAGACTTAGAACTGGTACCTTAATATTTTTTAAAAATGCATATATTTAACAGTCTACAGATATATTTAAGTTGGGAGATGCCTTGACAATTTCACTACTTTGGGCAACACAAGGAGGGCTTATATTTAGTTTTATGTCTTAAAATGCTCTCCAACTACATCACCGTTCAGCTGAAACACAAAGCAGGGAAATAGGTGATTTTTCAGCAATTTCATGAGCAGATAACGTGTGCCACAGACCATCTAACAAACAGAGATGTAGAGGCACTTGCACCATATTGGGTAAAACAAGAGCAACGCAGTTAGGAACTGCAGGGAAAACTGGAACTCAAGGTGTTTTTTGGAAGTATCTAATGGATGACGTTATTTTTGTTTTGAAATGTACTGAGTTATTTATGACAAATAATTATCAGAATTGAATGTCCACAAAAAGAAACATATATATGTATATACGTACATGCGTGCATGTGAATATACACACGTACAGATTGCTTGCTTTCAAGCTATTAGCTAAACCTAGCACCACCTTAAGACACTCTCACGTCTCTAAACCAAGCTATCCTCTCCAAACATCTACCCTACCTACTGTTTTTTCTTTGGTGCAGAAGACATTTTAAGCAAGCCCTTGCTAAGTGAAATAACATGAAGGAGATGAAACGAGACTAGATGCTTGGACGAGGCTCCTCCGATGTACATCAGCCCTTGCTGTTTTCATCCACCCACCCGTGCTGGTATTTGCAGCAGGTTAAGAGCCGACCACGTTAATTCAACACAACGGCTCCCTGCTCCTGGACACACAACTCACACTCGCAGCGAATGCTGAACCCATTTAGTTGTTCACTTAAACATACACTTCACTCCATTTCTTGCAGGATTTTTACCAGTTGCTAAGAAGATTCAGCCACAAGATAGCCAGATTTTTAAAGAGAGATAACCAGTGAAATGAGTGCTTACTGAAGCTCAGCTATGGGGACTAACACAGCACAAGGCTCTTGTGCATTTAACCTTTTACAAATCTTTTTTTAAAGAAGTGATCAGGATTAAAAATATCTTAGTGACAAAAGGAAGTTGTTGAAGGTACATAATTCAGATTGCCCCCTTTATTTTAACTGATATGAAAACATCATTTTTGCTAGGATCCTGATTCACTAGTTTGTACTTACCAGGCATAATAATCTCAGGAAATCCCATTTTCCGAGCCACAGCTGTGGATCTATCCACTAAATGTGGAAACTCTTTCCTAATCTGATGGATATCTCCTGGAAGAAGTTTCAAAGTCACCCACAGACCTGCAGCAAAGAACAAACTATTAAATTTGTGTTTTTCCTCTGGTTATTAAAGAAAAATATTTACAAAAATGTTTACTCCCGCCCTTTAGGTGAAGCAGGAATGGATCTAGAAGGATCCCTCTTCTTTGCAGTGTTTTGAAAAATAAGCTTTCTTATCCCTGAAGTCTGCACGAAGGGTTCTGTAGAAATATGGCTGTTAAGACATCAACAGGATTGCCTCGAGCTTGTATCTAACTCTGAAATTCTCAGGAGCGCTTCCTAATGAAGCGTTCTATCTTCCGCAGGAAAGACGACAAGTGGCAACATTGGTTAGACTGGAAAAACCTGAAGAAATTAAAAAACCAGCCAATATCAAGTTACCAATGACGACACCACCAACGGTTGATGGGTACCCTGGATTACTTCATCCTGCCCTGATAAATTGCTTTAACTTAACTGCACTAAACTCGGAGAAGCAGATTTGCACTTTTCACTTTTCCATCAGAAGGGGCCCAAAAATGCCACCGCCTGGGGGCAACAGCAGCCTCCCAGGGAGAGAGGCAGAAGCAAGAGGACGAGCTCTTACCCAGCCGGTAAAGCTGACTAGCAATTAAGTTTAAGCATGAAATTTGTAGCAGCAATTCTCAGGAAAAAAAGTCCAGAAATAAAGTGTATGAAAATTAAAAAAAGTCATCATCATTCAAATTGTGGGTTATCCCGTTACACACACAATTAACTATGCATTCATTTTGTGCGCATTTGGCATCTAAGTTTCTCTTCTGTTAAAGTATCTTATAAAAGGCTGTAAAAGCTGACTTGCTGCCAGGGACAGTTCCACCAGCTGCTGTTTCATTAAATAGCAACTGCACCTACAAAGACTGGCTGAGCAACTACACTGCAGCCCTTCTTTCTTGTATGTGTTTTAGTAGTTTTATGAATTTTTTTTTTCCAAGGGAAAGTTTGGAACGAATCAAAGACATCTCACCGAGTTTTCCCCTTTACAATACACATCACTGGTAGCTGAAAATAGGAAAAGTACATCTAGACTTTCCTGTAGACCTAAGAGAATTTGAGGTACCAACAAGTTAAGATTTTATTTACTATAAACTACAAAAAGTCCACAAAAAGGAGATTTTTCCTCCTATATCTGTTGTTCTTTTACCCCCTACAGACACCATTGATATTCCAAAACATGAAGCTTTAGCTGGAAATTCTGCATCAGTGCCTTAAACCAGCCCCAAAAGGGACTGAAGCCAACACAGCACCAACTAGCCTGCGATTCCCTTTAACAGGGAGGCACCGCAGTCAAGAAGCGTTGCATGCAGAAACACCAGCTTTGGAAGCAAACTCAATTCCCTGGCAGCAGAGCGTACGCTGAATTATGAACAGCGGCGTTAACAGGCTGTAAGACAAGGTAATCAACGGGGTTGTCTTGTTCTGTGGCTGTCCTCACCACCTCGGAGCACAAAGCAGGAGCAGCTCCGACGAGAGCAATTCCCTCGTCTTCTTGACAGGCAACTGCAGGGGAACGTGGTTACTAACAGCAAAAACGAGGAGAAAAAACAGGAAGGGAGAGAAAGCTCCTTCTTTCAACGTGCAGAGGCCAAGGCCCAGAGCTGAAGGGCATCAAAGCCAACTTCAAATATGGAAATATACCATGTGGGGATGGTAGAAATATAAAAATGTCCAAGTTACAGACATGGCAGAGGAAGGACAGACACCTTCGTGTTTGCACTGGAGAAGAAAAATAAAATAAAATGAAACAATATAGAAGTGGGAAACAGCAGAAGGGAAGAGAGGGGGTGGAAAGGAACTCGAAGGAACAGTGCAAGTGCGTGTTCTACCACCAAAGAGGAAAACTGAGGTAATTACTATGCACCTGGAGCCCAACTAAGATAATCACAAATCACAGGTTAAGCACTAAGAAGTTTTCTGTGCACAAGGTTATATGAAGAGCAGTACCTACCCTGACCCTTGTGGTTAACTTCTTTAGCAGCAATCACTTTGTTTATAACAGTCTGAAGGAAATCATTCTCCCCTGCCACCCTGGGTGAAAAACGGGATGATATGTTCAGCTGCTTGTGTCGAATGGCGTCATCCAACGCTAGCCTGGAGGATGCACATGACGACCAACACCAGGAAACAGAGGGTCACAGAGAACCAGAAGTCACAGTGACAAGGGAACACAAAAGATCGTATCACAGTTGTGACAAAGAGCATCGATTAGTCAACGCAAGACAGAGGACAGGAAAGGTAACAAGAAAGAGGAAGATCATTAATCAGAAGAATGCTGATCTACCAAAGAGAAGTACAGCAAATCTGTGTGGGGACTTCTCCCTCCAGGAGCACGCACGCTGGGCAGGAAGGATGGCTCCCACCTGGGCAGGTTTTCCAAGAGAACCAGGGCAGCCTGGCCCTGCAAAACCTGCAGGGTCACTTCTGAGATCCCAGATCCAGCAGCAGTGCATGCTGCTTGAAGGAAGAGCTACCCAAAATTTCACAGAAATGGCATAGGACAAGAAAAGCAGATCATCCAAACATTTTGTTAAATTTGATGAATAAATGAAAAGATGAAATCTATAAATAAAAGGCAGCGTCAAGTGTCATTGAAGTAATCTTGCCAAGTGCTGTGACAGCCATTGTGTTGGTGGCCAGTGAATGAATACAAACAGACAGAGATATGAAAACAGAATCGCATGTGGTACAACAGAAGCGAAGCATGAAATGGGAAAGAAAAATGTGCCTCATATCTACAGCCTGAGACTACATTAGAAATAATGACACCAGTACTCATTGCATGTTTGCACATCATTCATACTGCTTGGTATAAATTAAAATATCTTTCAGGGAGAAGTATATTGCAGTAAAAAAAAATTACATTGTACCTCTTTTCAAAAAGCTGATTTATACACACAGAAAAAATAAATCAGTTTTAATGGAGCAGAAAACTCAATGTTCCATTAGCATCCTGCCTGATTCAAAGATTCATTTTCATTACACACTTTCACACTAAAAAATTAGCTTGCTACTGTTTACCATACAAGAAACAAATATCACAAAAGTCACTTCCCTAAATGTCTTTGTTTCCCTTTAAAATAACATGGGAATGCTTAACCTGTCTCTACTGCCCCTCGCCACTGCTGTACAGAACTCGAGTGGTTTTGGACACGGGGCACACCTCGCTCCGTAGCCCTATGGGCTCTTGCAAACTACAAGACATCTTGAATGGGATCTATTTTCTAAGTAAAATTAATTTGATATTAAATTATTTCAAGCTTTTTTTTAATATTAGCACCCTCCAGATATCCATTAGTCCATTAATCAGGGAACTCAGTGTAACTTTATCTTGCCGTTTGAACAGATGGCAGCCTGCATTTCACCCCAGGGTAAAACTAGACATCCACGTTTTAGGCACGAGCGTTCAACTTCTCCCTTCTACCTTTCCACACTCCATAGAAAAAGTATAAACTGCAGATGGAAGTGAATATTGCCAACCAAACTGGCAACTGAATTTGCCAACCAAAATACTTCAGGTTTCTCTAAAAGTCTCCTGTGACAAAGTCGAAGAGACCAGATTTCAGTTATCCTTCACATTTTTAAACCTTTGTTTGTATGCAGTTATGGCGGTCCCTGCCATGAAATTTTCTCTGCTACCAAGGAAAGCATAAACGTTACCATTATCTCATTTCACAGATATAACCCGTAGTGGGTGCTGGTAACGCTGCTGATCATTAGCATCTCGGCCAGATTTCAGCAAGCAATGTAACTATTTTAAGTACTCCCTCTTATACATTACCTCCCTGGCATCTTTATTCAAAAGGAAACAGAACAGAAAATGCATGTTTTAAACTCAGGGCTTGAATTTTCTGGATATACCGCTATTATAAATAACGGAAATGATATGAAGAAGCAATACTAGTCAAGTATTTCAACCAAAGTACTCAGAGTATCTACAGAACACTTGTACCCATCCAGATTGACTTCAGAAGCTGATTTCATACTGCTTCTGCTCATGCTCTGGACAGTTCCCTACTTACGGTTGAAATGGTATGAAGTGCTGTTTGTCCTCATCGTCGACTTTCCCATTAATTATGTCGGTAACATCCATTACTGCAAACAAGAACAAAGCGTCCGAGTCAAACACACACCCGGGAAGGGCTCTGAACACCCTGGGGACCACAACATCCAGCAACTGCATTTCTCACAAAAGTGCTATTTAAGGACCAGCACGAGTAAAACAACATTGTTTCAAATAAAAGCCTCAATATCCAAAGAAACAGAATAGACTTATTTAACACGAGTAAGAATTTTTGCTGGTTCTAGCTTTGTATCTCCAAGCTCTTGCCTATTAAGAACCACCACAAGGACTTGCACTTCGCCAGCTTTGTAATCTCTACCCAACTGCAATTCTTCAAAGAAGCAGGAAATGCAAGAACAGCAGAGTGATAAATGTGATTAAAACCCCAACAGACTGTAACTCATAGAGTCCCCCAGGAGCTGCTCACGCACACCTTCCCGTGCGTCCATGAAGCGTGGCACAACAACCCAACACCCAGCAGAGTTACCTGCTACCCCGAACGGCCGCCGCAGCCCGGACGTGAGCTTCCTCGTGTTGTTGTCCCTCAGCTCCATTCTGCCCACTCTCACTATTTGACAAACAAAACTGATTTTCTCTCTTTTCAGGTCTTTGCTGCCAAGGTCCTAGGAAACATTAGTTCCTTCAGATTACTTTGTACTAATTGAATTTCAGGTTCTATTTTACAAGACACAAGTTTGTTGCTTAGCATTTGCTCTTGTCATATTAGCCTCTAGCACCAGAGCAAGTTATTCTCACAGTAAAAGCATCTTCATCACAGTACTTAGAGTCTCATCTTGAATTCTGTGCAAATTAATTGCTTTAGACTCCAAATCATTTCCAACAAGTTAATGATTCCCAAATACTACAGAGGAGAAACTTGTGTTTAGCGCTTGTAGTAGTCACCTATTAAAAATGTCTCATGCTACCTCTGCAGGTAATCCCTGGCAAAGACTAATCTCCCACTTTTAAGTACAAATCACTACATTCTTCAATGATTCACACAATACAAATCAAGTTCTTTAAGGTCTGTAAACCTGGCCAGCGCAGACTCTTACCGTGAACACTGCTCGGAGGTTGTGCAGCCTGTCTATATCCTTGGGGAGCCCCGAGCTCGACCACCGCACCAAATAGTTTTCACTGAAAGAAAAATGTTTGGAGAACATTTATGTGTAAACAGTTTCACTTAACATAAGCATAAAAATCAGCTTCAGGATTTACAGAAGACCATTTTAAACACAAAACAAAAACTCTATCCTAAACAAATGCATATTTACTTAGTAGACAGCTGCTATCCTATTTAGTGCATTTCATTTATAAAAGAGAGAAGTTCTCTAGCAACAAAGCCAAGGAATTTGAGGAAGGGGAGACCCTGGAAAACTGACTCAGCTTTCTGCCAAAACATGTGTCTAATTGAAGCTCTGCCCTGATGGGAGGGAAGACACAGAGTGAGATGGAACAGCGCGACTCAGATGTTCCCACGTGGAGGGACCCACCTGGTCCGTGCCCAGCAGGACAGCGAGGGGCTGCTGCACTGCAGCTTCCCGGCCAGCCTCGTCTCGCACACTCCCAAAAAGTCCAAAATTAAATCCCTCATCCCACAAACCTTATCACTAACACTGAGCGAGCACAGACTAGGGAGTACACTCAGTGCAGGAGATGGAAGACACCCACCTGATAAATTTGGATTCCAGTGGGTCATAGAGAGACATAAGGAC
The DNA here is from genome assembly GCF_000705375.1 of Tinamus guttatus. The sequence goes on along the minus strand of NW_010586621.1, from coordinate 23,005 downwards.
TTCAGCATCTTCTCCTATTTTGCAAACTACATTCTTTAAATTTACAAATAAGGCAAATGAAGGAGTAGCAGCAAACTTGGCTTGTCTGTTGATATCAATATTCTGTTTTTGAGACTGTAATTGAAGAACAGAAGAAACAAAATTTAAACTGGGAGAACTCTTTATAACATAAATCCTTTTTATTTTAAAAATTAAGTTTGAATTGCAAAGAAGGGGACTGTCTAAGTCTGAGAAGGACTTTAAATTTGCTTCCTGCAAGTCAACAAAGAAGATTCCAGGACTGACATACTGAAGAAAAAAGAAAAAAAAAAATCACAAAAACATAACGAGCACTTGATTCTCAAAAATAACCCCCCATGGCCACCTACCACACAGATTTACTACATAGGCAGTAATCTACTCATCTCTAATATTAACAAATGCAGCCAGTTTATTAATACAGTGTACTGATGCATCAGAACTGCCTATTTTAAGGAACAATCCTTTAGAGCAATCAGAACAGCCCAAGCCATGCAAGTACTTACAGGATTTAAGCCTGACCACCCCTCGTAAACCAACCAACTCCTTCAACCCCAGTGCTGGCAACAGCAGGCACTTAGTTTACAGGAGTTAGGTTTCAAAGAGGAGCTCTGGTTGCAGAGAGCAGCTTACTTTTTCCTCCAGCAGTCTCTCTTCAACTTGCTTGGAAGCTATTTCGTGTGCTCTGAAAAGGCTAATTGTGCTGGTCTGCTCGGGGTCCAGAATATTGCCATCCTCATCCCTAACCACCAGGTCTAAATCAAGGATTCTACAAAAAACAGAAACACATTTGTGAACCAAGAATGCTTGAGCAAGTGCTGGGGAAAAAAGGCCACACGGTTAACATCACATTCATGCACACCTGAGAGACGAGAAAAAATCCTAAAAAAATCATAAATCATAGAAAAAGTTTGCATGCTATCACCCCCCAAGATACCCATTCCTGGCTGAAGTCACGTTTCCAACAGCACAGACAGAACTGCTGGGAATGAATATTCCTCATCTGTTTCAGAAGAAAAACAGAAAGCCTCATTTAAACAGCACAACAGCTGGGGAAGCAATTTCTTAAACAACTAAACTTGCAAGAAATTCTCCTCCAACTCCTCTGACAGTTCGAACAAGCATCTACAGCCACACCACGTGCAAACTGGTCAGCTCATTTCTGCACCCACTTTCAGGCGTACTCAGGGCTTCCCCCAAGCCCCCACAGTGTTTGTACAAGCACGAGCAGCACAAGAGATGTTTCTCCTTCCACCAGCACGGTGTTAGCTCCCATCGCTACTTCTGCAGAAAAGAGGGTTTCTGCCACAATCCAGTCCAGTAATCAAGTCCAAGAATATAAGTGAGTCCAATTTTCCACATTTCTCCAAGATTCAAGTCCAGGCTGATCTATATTTCTCCACCTAACTTACCCAAAGCTGCTCTTCAACTCCCTTTCAATGAATACAGACCCCAAAGGTATCACCTTCTAACTCTGTAGGCACCTCTCATGAAGGGGCTGCTGAAACTCAGTCCTTGAGTTGTTTTCCCATTGAGCTCAGCTCGAACCTGCAGTATATGATATACCACACACAGATCCATAGCTTATCTGAGAGAAAATCCCCTTCAGACATGACTGTCAATCACTGCAAAAGATGAAGGTGAGCTTTAGGAGATGGAGACATTTATGTGCTTGGAGGATCACTCCTTGCCATTCCCTAGCAAGAGGAAAGCCTGGAGGTGTGAGACAAAGCCTTGTCACCACAGAAAGCTCCTCAGGGCTTTAATTCCAAGCAGGAGGAGCACATCCCCAGGCACTGCAGCAGCCTGTGAGAGAGAGCTCCTGAGCCCTGTCCTCACCTGCAACCTTCACCTGCTCTTCACAGAGCCCTTGGGTATCCCAGGACCAACAAGATCAGAAAAACTTCCCAGTGAGCAAGTGGTTTCACCACTGAAGCCAGAGAGAAAAGCAGTCCAAGTCTTCTTGCTCCCCGATCCCGGTGTTTGGACAGCAGCCGGAGCGGGGGATCCACCTCCTGGTTCCTGGCTCAACAGGAGCAGAGTCCTCCCCTCCGCAGAGCACGTGCAGCTGGAGCAGCCCAAAAGGCACCCAGAAATGCCTGATCACTCAGGCCACTGTGCACAAACGGGACAAGAAGCTCTGCCAAAAGAGCAGGATCAAGCACTATTTTGATTTCCTTGTTTTAGCCTTCCACATACAAGTGACACTTGGGAGAGATATGAAAAGAAAGAGGAAGATTTTTCTTAAATGCCCCAGTTTGCTTGCAGTTTTCTTGCAACTGAACAAGAAATGTGTTTTCATAACAAAAGTATTTGACCCAATTTCAGATGCACACTACAAGTAGAAACGAGTGCTTTCACTTCATCAGGTGTTTCAACAATATGCAGTGAAATTCTTCCCTTTATTTATAGGAAAATCATATTTACAAATCAGTATTTCACAAAACAGGCAAAGTTAGGATTCAAATTAGATCGGAAAATATTTATGAAATGCAAAATGAATTATTCTGTTCAGATACCGAAATCATCACTTGTGTTCATTTTAGAGGAGAGTGAATAGATGACTACGTTAGAAAGGCAGGGTATCTTTTTAGTTGTGAATATGTCCTCAGAAGTTCAACTTCAGTTCTCTGCCATTCTCTGCAGAGAATGTTCTGATCACTTAATTAGTCCATCAGAACAGCACGAACATAAAACACAGCACAAGATGTTCTATTGTATTTGAACACTGAGCATCTGGACGTTATTCAGAGAAACTTTAACCAACTCCTTAGCCAGATGGTAAAATACAGTAGCCAAACAAATAACATCAATAACATCTGGTTAATTGTCTACTGGGGTACAACAGTCCATATCTTGGATTATAAATGCTAAATTACTTACTGAATGCAGTTACTGGTTTTTGCTTTTGTCTTTTTTTAATTACGGCTTTTGCACATAAAACACAGAAATATTGCAAGCTGGGCAGCTCTTAAGAAATAAAGCACAAGTGGCTCAAATCCGATGAATAATTCACATCACAAGGGCATTCAGAGGTTTTCAGGTTTGCTGAGTAAATTCCAGTCCCCAGGTGCACAGGGCTGCACTGCTCTCTCCTTCAGTATTCCGAACACCGTTTCAAACCCTTTCCCGATTTCTCTGGGGAAAGGTGCAACTCTCCACTTTCAATTTAAAGGAAAAGCCATAACTGTACAGACAACATAACATACCACTTGTATTGCATTTGTATTTAAAAAATGAATTTTGCTCAATCACATTTTGCCTGTTTAGACGTTACCCCATAGCCAAGAGTTAGCACATGTAATTTACTATATCTGAAGTACATAACCTGTATTATTGCTATTTTTCTAAAGCCTCACAATTTCCACTGTCATTTGTTAAACAGATACATCCTTTTATTAAATCTGTCTGGTATAAGTTGCATATAACACAAGCAGAGAACAGTGATTTAAAGCCAGTTTCTGAGCTGAACCCTTCCACATCCCGTTACAGCACAGGTTACTTCAGGACACACACAGCCACGGTTCTGGAAGGGCAGTGACAGTTATGCCACAGAAGCAAGCAGAATTCAAAGTACTTGAATAGAGGCAACATTGGCACTTCTCAATTGACCCTGAAAAGTCCAAAATAATAATAATAATAATAAAAGAAGTTTAAAAATTACAGCTTATTTACTTAATTTTACTCCATTTAAAAGATGCTATATTCAAAAGATGCTATATTCAATTTCCATCTTTATCTTGCTATTTTTACTACAGTCAAAATTACCATTACTCTACTACTATTGCAAATGCATAAACCCAGAGGAAAAGAATCCTGTAAGCGAGTATAGGATACCAAGCTGATTGGCTTTCAAATGGAAACATTTGCAACATTGTTCACAAACCTGTTTCCATAGTCAATTTTGGCAGTCACTTTCTTCTTCAGTTCCTTGAGCTCATCCTGCGGTAAAGTTCCCGAGAGGATTTGGGATCGCCACTCAATAAGATCATATATCATGTGCCGGACACTACGGAACATTTCTCTGTTGTCTTGCTGTTTGGAAGGGGGAAAAAAAAGAGTTAGTTTTTAGGTCTACTGAGCATCTTTTGAATGGAAATGGTGCATTAAAGTTATAAAGCATGACTTTAAAGGGGTAAAAATACAGTTGCTGTAGAATAAGAGTCCAGCTTTCACTGTTACAGAACACCAGATATGAGGAATCTCATTCTATCTTTAATGTATGTAAATAAATGTAAATGTTTATATTTCTGTTTCCTAAAAACCTGGATCATCAGCTCTTTAGAACCAGCTTTCAAGGTAAAAGACACCCTATTTTAGTTTTCATAGTGATACCACCCCAGGATCCACTATTCTGAGGACTATAAGTGGTGAGCGAACAGCAAGAGGCTGAAGCTCTGGAGCCTCCCACGGGCATCCCAGCGCTTTGAGAATCTCTTCCCCAGTTAAAACTTCAGAAGAGAACTTCCAAATTCCTCAGGAATTTTAGAAAACTCTATAGGGTCCACAGGTACCAACAACCCACGAACATTGTGCACAACTGAAAGGACAGAACAGTCGTCACCTTGGTTGTGAAAGACACCGAGACTAAGAGCACGGAGACGCAGGCGCTTCCATCTCACCGTGGAGCACCCCGGAACTCCCAGGCTCCGGCTAAGCCATTAGCTCAAGGCACTCCAGGACATACTGCATCTTCCCAAGCATCCCACGCCAATGAACTGTTCAGGCTAGGCACAGCGCTCCGCCGTCCGGACTGTATCCCGGCCTTATTTGACCCAAAACAACTGGAGTAACTAAATAATTGAGATAACGCTACAATTCCCTGCTACATATAAATGGCAACAAAAAAAAATGCAGCAAGGGCAGAAAAAGAACACAGCAGCACAAAAGCAAGGGGAAAAATTGCCAAACTGAGAAGCTTGCAAGACTCCAGTCTGTTGAGATGACCAGAAAGCTGCCTTGACTGCAGTGTGCAAGCACCTTCGCAGAGCAAAACCACCCGTCACTAAAGCTCCTTAATGCAGCACGGAAGGACACAGCGTGGCTGGGAGCTAAGGAAGGGGGTTCAGCCCCTCCTGCGCTGCAGGCAGCTGCGAGCAGGGAGGATGAGGCAGGCGGCCCCGCGCGCGCGTTTCAAACACAGGCTGTGGGCTGGACACCGGGATGCACGTGGAGGCCTAATGATTTGGATACATGGGAGCGTGGTAACACATGCACACAAAAACACAGCCGTGAATTTTATAAAGTTTCGTACATATCAGATAGGGATATTACCACATGCCTACTTAAACTTAACCACATGAAAATAATTGGCATTAAATTTAAGTACTGTCAGGATAAATTTAAAACAATCAACTTTAAGTACATAAATGTCGCCAGGTACAGATCTACACTGATGCATTTTCAAAGACTTGTGGGTTTCTACTCACCAGTTTGACACTGGAAAGTCAAGTTTCTCGTAATGTAGAGTGACAGGCTTGAGAACTGTCCTCAAAACTGACTTCATTTAAAACATTCATCCACAGACTTAGAAAAATCTAAAATATCTTTAACAGTCCATGTATTCCGGATAGTCTGCAATCCGCAGTACGCCATGAAAAAGGATTTTCAGACAAGCCAGTCATAGCTACTCAACAAATTACTGCTAGATCAAGGTATCGCTCTACAGAAACCTGATTCTGCATAAGAAATATCTAGTATTTGAGAAAATGCCCAAAAGCTACAATTGAGGTTTGTACCATGACGCAGAAGGTGACAACATCAGTTCTGCGTATCCGTCAGCAGCAGTGGAAATGGAAAATCGTTAGGAGCTTCTTCAGCCTTCCTACCCGGGGCGCCCGGCACCCTGCGCAGTGTCCGAGCTCACACTCACCACGTAGAGCTGGCGCCAGATGCTCGACCATTCCCGCAGCGTCGTGGTGACCTCCTGGATGAGCGGCAGCTCGCTCGGGATGACCGTTTCATGTTGGCTGAGAAGAGAAAAAGCTCACAATGACTTTGCCATCCGCCCCCAAAATCATTTAATTCAAAGAAGCAGCAACTGCTCATCTCCCAAACCAATTCAACAACATGACTCGAGATTCCGTTACCTACAATAAATGTAGAACATCACAGAAACCACCCCAAGACACAGGAGTAGCAGCACATGCTGTTTCACATGGCTTGGAGGACACTCGGGGAGGTGAGATTGCACTACTGAACTCAAGCAACTTTTCTTGCTTCCACATTCACAGGGCAAGGATATCAATACGAAGCTCCCCATGCCATTTGTTACTGAGATACTAACCTTCCCAGGAAGCAATAGAGAGGAAAGACAGATAGACAGCAGCACACAATGTCATGACAGTAAAGCACAGTTGTTTTCAATCTATTGTTCTCATATATATACATACACATATTTTCAAGCATGCGAATCACTACCCCTAAATTTCTTTATGACTTGTTTCATACTTCGGGCGCACATAATTTTAAAACAACTGCTAGATCTTTTAATATTTCAGAGTAAGGTACTTAAAGGCAGTTCTGCAATCAGCAAGAAAGATGTCATTATGCAGCAATCATATGATTAGTGGCTTCATAATTTACATATTTAGCAGTGTATAAAAATAAATCAGGCACAAAGACATAAAATATTTTAATCCTGTTTCACTCCATTTTGTACCTGGCTAATCACTTACTAATTTCATTCCACATTTTTTGTTTTTCCATTTTCCTAAGTAATCTTTTTTTTTTTTTTAATCAATTTTATGAACCTTTACAGGCATGCCCGGCAGTGGTTGGTAGTTACACAGGGATCTGAATTTTGTAAGCTGTTAAACGACAAAAAACTCTGAACTATAATCACAAACGTCAGGCAGAGCATCAGGAGAACCACAATTCCTTGTTGAATGATAAAATTCAAACCTTAGGGGTGGGGAGGAGTTAATCTAAATAGTTATTATTCATGTAAGTAATAAAAAAGTTATAAAAAACACCCAGGTGAATTACTACCTCATCTGAAGCTTTTAAATCAATATGGAACAGGGTGCGTTCCAGCTACACGCTGACACTAGAACCTTCTGAGCCTGAGTTCAGTCACGAGTTAAAAAACACGTGGTCAACAGCCCCTTTACTAACTGGAAACAAGTCTGAGTCTGATAAATGCACCACAGTTAAATCCACACAGAAAAGAAAATGGATTTTCGTGATTTTCAAATGAAACTCACCCTTTTCCTTCAACTATTGCTTCCTTAAGATGTATATACGATGCAGGAAATATCCCCTTTGAGAGGAAAAGGGAGAGGAAAAGTTATGTATCATAAAAGTAATGACACTCCGATAACAGTATCTGCTACCTAACAACGTGCCTAGACACCCTGCTGGGCCTGCACACAGAACCACTCACATGCTCCTGGCATCGAATAGACCTTCCTTGTTTTTAAATTTGCAAGAGTTTAGTATTGTACATCATTTCAAGAAGGTTTTGCAACATTAGCAAAAATGAACAAAGGCAGATGCGGTGATTTCAGATTGATCCTCAGTGCTGACAGGCTGCCAGCTAGGGGGACAGCACCCCAGGGTGCGCGGGGTGTCACGAGCCGGCCCTGCAACCCGCAGCAGGGGTGTCAATTCTGCCCCATCCTGCCTCCCACCACCAGCTACCATCGGCTT
>NW_010586619.1:0-37305 GCF_000705375.1 Tinamus guttatus | reverse complement strand
TGTCCTGAGCCGGAGGAAAAAATGTGAAACCCACATTCCTTTAGGATGATGTGGGTCCTTTCACTACTTTGGGGGAAAACTCTGATTTCACATCACATCACATCAATCCAGACTTTATAATGTAAAGGTTACAATAATCTTTAAGGATATTTGATGATACTTTTCTTTAAATATGGCAGAATGAGGCTCTTTAAAATAAAATGAGGGGGACCAGGTAGAGAGAAAAGCTAATGTAAGGCCAATTTGGTAATGCTTTCTTGACTGTTTCCAGTGTTTCTTGAATGATTTTGCTAAGCTACTTTTCCCTTTATGTTTTTCCTGCGCTTTCGCATATTCAGTTGCAGGAAGGGTCTTCCTACACTCACTCCTCTTTTCAAGACAAATCTAAGTGGTTTGGAAGCTAGTGCATCCACTCATAGATTTCTGAAGAGGTTGAGACACAGTCAGCTTTGTGCTGTATGACAGTATTGATCAGGAGTGGCTATAAATAGGAGATTTTAAATTGCTGGTTCTCAGTGAGTTTTTTTGGAGGCAGATAAAGAGGCACACCATGATGGTATGAAAAGAAATGAAAAAAGCTATTGTTTTTGACATCGGCATATGACACCAGTGCTAGTTTTTTAACTAGCAATTTACACAAGTGTAGAAAGTTGCATTTGAGCCCTATAAAACCATTACTCAAATAGCCGATGTGCTGTGCTCGAGTGCCAGCAGTACTGCTCTTCCTGCCCTTCGCACTGGCCAGGCAGAACCATGGGGAATCCTTGTCTGCTGGATTTTTAGCTTCTTAGATTTTCTGTAAAGATTTTAGGGTTCTCATAGACTGCAAAACCAGCTCCCTTTTGGAGAGCCTGTGCTCGCTCGCTCTGTGGCACTTGCTGGCCCAGGTCATGGGCTTTGTATTTGGGGCTTGTGGATTCTCAGGCAAAGAAAGCAGAGCTTGATGGATCTGCTGGTGCATTTCTTCCTGTGCCAGGTTTTTTTGTTGTTTGTTTGTTTGTTTTTTCCTCTTCCAGGCATTTGGGACAGAACTATTAAGGTTTGAATTGCCTACCTCTGCACTAGACAGGAACTTTAATTATTTATGTTAAAATGCAAAAAGGCAGAAAGAAAATCTAGGTCAAAATTGTCAACTATTGTGACTCGTTAAGCATAAGCATGTCTTGCAAAACGCTACGCAAACCTTTGAGTTTTGGCAGTCATCACCATATGTTAAACGAGAACTAAAAGCCAGCAGAGGACTCGGAAGGATTGAACAGTTGTGTGTATCTGTAGCCATGCACGTAGCACTGCCCTGAACTTCGGTGTCAGGAGTGCTAGAACCGTCCAGCGTGGGGCTGTCAGAGGAAGGCTGGTTGTTAGGTAGGTAGATCAGTTCACATAAGAGCTAGTGTGAGGGTTTTGTTTCTCCATTGCCTCGTGAAGTTGCTCTGCTGATCTGATCTCCACATCAGCTGGGGAGCTGGGGAATGGGGGGTGTGGGGCTCTGCACGGGTTCTGAAAGACGAGGGGTCTCCTCCATAGAGAGCCGACGTCTTTCCCCGTTAATACTGGCTTTGTGTTGTCTTTTAATACGTGCCTTCAGGTTTAGCTTGCAGGAGGTAAAATGTTGCAAGAATAATTTAAAGATAATCTGCATTTATTAATAGACTGCTTAAAAAACAAATTTAATGTCTTTTTTTTTTGTAAAGCTAGAATCTTGAGTAGTGTGAATGCATGCCAATGCATGCCAAAGAGGTTTAGTCCGTGTGTTGCTTTTAGACGGTCTTTCACTGTTAATTAATATTTATCCTTATGTAAACGTGGAATTTTGGCAAAGAGAAAGTGAGCATAAGTGAAACTATTGTGAAGTGAGAGCGATGGCCTGCTAGCAGCAAGGGCAAAAGACATTCAGTGCAGTCCCTGTATAATGTATGCTCTTCAGCACACCTAGGCAACATTGACCACTGGTTTGTTTTTTACCTCTCAAATTTTGAAATTACTGTTTTGAATATATCATATGTCCCTGCATAAATATCGGATAGGTTGTCTCTATGCCACACAACTAATGTAAGCTGCCAATCTTCCATTTTGTTGATTTACTTATTTACATACTTTTTAACTTACTGGCATAATAATGTATTGATATGTAGCAATTTTCATTGAGTGGGAGCTCAGATACAGTCTCTTTGTCGCTATCTGGTATTTTGGTTAAACACATTTGCTGGGGAGAAAAGCCAGCACTGTGACTTTTGTATGCACATGCTGAGGAGAAACTGCTTCCTGCTGTTCATAGAGGGAGAAGCGTGCTGCAAAACTCAGGTTTCCCATAAAGACTTGGAAGTGATTGATTGTAAAGGCGAGAAAGACTGGTGGGTTTCTCCAGGAATTTCCATGTTGGAGTGATTTGCCCCTCAAAACCTGTTTCCTCGGAGCGCTGCCTCGGCCCGGCCCGGCCTGTCGGCGCCTTCCCGCCCGCAGCGGCTCCTCTGTGAGGGCAGCGTCTTCGCGGCTCCTCCCTTGGCTCGCCCAAAGAGTTCGGCCGTGTGGGTCAAACCTCAGAGTTGTTTAATTCTGTCTTGCAAGAATAAGATGTGAACTGGGTTTGTGCCATTTGCAACTTAAGGCAAGTTACATTCAGGCGATGGCAGCGTCTGTGGCTAAATACTTTCATGTTTATCTTTTTCTACAGGAATGAGCTGGAACGCCAGTTTCTCGAGCTGTTGCAGTTCAATATTAATGTTCCCTCCAGTGTCTATGCCAAGTATTATTTTGATTTACGTTCCCTGGCAGAAACTAATAACCTGAGTTTTCCTCTGGAGCCCCTGAGCAGGGACAGAGCGTGTAAACTTGAGGTAAGGTGCTGGGCCCCACTGGTGGGGAAAGGATGCACAGGGTGATTGAGTTGTTTGTGATGATAATGGGAATGGGGATGTTGGAAAGTGGTGCAAAAAGAATGAAAAGTCATTTCACTTAAGTTGTATTTCTCATTTTACTTAAAACATTCTTTCTAAATCTCCCAGATTTAATAAGAGTAGACCTTAGTTCAGTGTATGAAGAGCAAAGTAAATTTGCACTAAAATTATTTATGTTAAAACTTTAGAATAAAAAATGAGAAAATTCATTAGGATTGTAAAGTTAAAAGGAAAAAGACAGCTGGCAAAGTTTGTAGATGGTGGATCTTGGTAATAAGATCTATTGCATATATTAAAGCAAATTATTTTGTGAAGAAAATTTAATACATTTCACACCATTGTCAGTACAAATGAAGATAACAGGTAGTTCCTAAAACAAGACAGGAAATGACTGTGCATACCTGCAGAATATTGGTGGTTATTCTGTACTAATAAATATAATGTGTATTTTTTTAAATAACAGAACTTCTGTTTTTTTTTAAAAAAAAATGTATTCTTAAAAATTCTCCCTTTTGTTTGGGTTGTTCTGTGCTGCTGGCACCATGTGACTCTAACATAAACTTGCTGGCTGAAGTGGATATCTCCAGGGAAGAGGAAGACTCTGTCCAATGGAAACCGCCTGGTCCACCAGTTCTTTGCCTCTTTTCTGTGGCCAGAAGTGAGGGAAGGTGATGGGAGCATCCTTACTCCCTGGCAATATTTGGTTGCCTAAGTTCTCCATGAAACTAGTAGGCAGCATAATTTGTAGCCTAATCACTTCAGTGTGTTTCAGCATTTAGCCTGCCAGCAGTTACCCTAGTGTCTTTGTAATACTTGTTTAGTATGAACTACTTTTCTAGTATTTTTCTAAACAAGATCCATGAGTTTTGAGATTGTAGGACTCTTTTAAAATGTCACTATGTTCATGTTTAAAATGGCACTACTTTCCACAGTAGAATATTTCTCCTGATTCAAAGTGCCCCACAATTGACAGTAAGAAGCAGCTTTGTCTTATGAAGAAATGAAAGTACATCTTCTTAATTTCAATCAGCATATGACCTAAAGGTATCATAAATTTGTTGAGGTACCCTTTGAGTCTATGTGCTGTGTGTAGTTTAGTGAGACAGTCAATGTCTTTCACATCTAAATGAATAATCACCAGGTAGAAACGACAAATATTTAGTGCTAGTTCCAAGCAATATTTCATTTTGTCTGTTCAAGTCCTCAAAAATAATTTTTCCTGGAAATCCCAGAGTCTTGAAGTGTTCATCTCTCCTGGCTATGTGATGCTAGATCAAGAACTGATTTGACAGCTGAAAGAAGCAAGGCTGCACCTCAGTGCACGTCTTTGCCAAGCCATGCCTTATGCCATGATTCCCCTGGATATAAATCTGAATCAATTTTAAACGAGTTAGGTTAAGGTCTACAAAGCAGCAGAAATATTTATGTTATTTTACTCTGTTATTCAATTTGCGTGTACCAAAAAAGAAAGCTGTGTTCAAGAACAGTAAAGCAAACTCAGTCTGCAACTAAAAAGCAGCAAATGGTCTCCTCTGTGTGTTTATTTTGAATCATGTAATCAGGGATTGACCAAAGCATGAGGTGAACATTCGCTCCCTGGTGTCCCCACCTCTGATCTTTGCAGTACTGTTGTGTTTCCAGGGCTGTTTCCCACCACAGTTTGCAATGCTGTAAAGGTAAAAACCAAGACAGAGAGTGATGATCAGTGGAGTCTGGTTGTTTATTTATATTGCCTTGTTTTATAATCAAACACTTTCTACAGATTTACATTTATACTCTACTCTTTTTAAACTCCCTATCTTAAGACACCAACTAAAAGCATTCTTAAGTAAATAAAAATATACTCTTTTACTTCATCTTACTTCTAAATCTGACTTTTTTTTTTTAGGATAGAATATTTTTTCAGTCTCCATTTAAAAGACCTTTTAATGCCTTGCAAATGAAAGTATGCAAATGAAAGTATATAGTATATTCACTATTCAAATGAAAGTATATATGTGTGTTTCCCCCTAGCAGCATATAAGATAGCCTGTTGCCCCATTTATCAGCAGAGGAAAATATATAATTACAATACCACAACTTTTTAAGAAAGAAAGAAAGACATTAAGAGCCCTCCTCTTTCCACGTTCCCTGAATATGTTTATAATTTCTGTAATAATTCTATTCAAGTTAATTTTTCAACAAAGAAGTGCTATATTACTTACAGCAATAAGTAAAGAAGTGCTGTATTACTTACAGCAATATTTAAGTTTTATTGACTGCCTTCACTAGATTTGTGGCAGTTAAACTGTAGAAAGAAAGAAAAATAGAATATGCTTATTAAATCCTCCAGAAATGACTGTGGTGAGCAATGCCAGGTCAGTTCTTTCAAGGTAATGACTGGCATAGAAGAGTTGAGAAAGATCTTCACAGGTTTTCTATAATAAAGTGATGTTTTATAATTCTGCCTATATCTAGAAATCCATGATTTGCTTTATTTATATTATTTGTGCAGCTGTGGCCTCTAACTGAGGTTTCTTCATTCTTTCATCCTGCAGGCCATTTCCCGCTTGTGTGAAGATAAATATAAGGACTTCAGGAAATCCGCAAAGAAACGGTCAGTCAGTGCTGACAATCTGACTGTGGTTAGATGGTCCCCTGCTATTATCTCCTAACAGAGGAGACTGAAATATTCCTATAGACTATTTCATCCATCCAATATTTTTCGGGGTAGGCTGGGTGGGGGGGAAAAAAGACTCTTTTTTTTATTATTATTATTTTAATTTTTAAATCTGTCAAGCTGCCTTTACAGTGCCTCCCCATTGTGTAGCACACAAGCTAGTGGAAGAAGAAATCAGTCGCTGGGAAGGAAGACAAGCAACAATTTTCTTCTCACTTCACTAACAGCTTTACCATTTTATGAGGATACAGCAAATCAGGTGCTTGGAAGAAGAAACAAAAAAAAGGAAGTAGAGGCAGAAGACAATTTAGAATTGTGCCATTTTTGTAATACGCTGTACTTTCGAAGAGAAATGACAGCATGAAAACAAACCACGTAGTCAGATGACTGTGCACTAGAGGAATGAAGTTGGGAGAGATCCATCTTAACATTTTCTTGTAATATCTTTTTTTACTTTTTGTTTCTGCATTCCTCATCGCTGCTTTCCAGGATAAATTCTTCCCCTTGCACAGCAGCAAATACGAAGTCTGTATTTACAGTAGCACAAGCCCCTGAATAAAGTGTTTTATGTTTTTGGTTTTTTTTTTCACTGCACTTTTTTCTGTAAGCTGTCTTATTAGCATTATTCTTCAGAATTATTATGCATATGTTATATTTGTTCTATGCCTTTCATTGTATTTCTAAAGAGATAACTTGACCATAGTGCTGAACCAAAAGTGTGTACAGGGATCAGAAGATCATTCGTAATTTCATGATGTGTTTTATTTATAGTGTATACTTGGGTACGTGTGCCTTCCTGAGTTCTTGGAATCGTTTATTTTTCCTTAATATAAACATACAGTTGTTAAAGTATTCAGATGATGATGATGCGACTTGGGCCAAATCTCTCTGAAATTTGCAACAGATCTTGTGATCCTTTTGCAGATTTTCACAGCGTTAGGAGTTCAGTAGAATTCATTTTGAGGTAGGTTGGGTGGGCTTTTTTGTTTGGTTTGTTTTATTTTGCTTTGGTTTTGGTATGGCCTGACTAGTTCATTCCTTCACTTCCAGGTCCATTGTTGCAAGCAATATTCTCAATTTTATATGTTTACTTTAAATCAAAGTGAGTCTGTTTGTATAAAATAAAAAATAATAAAAAAATGTTCCAGTGAGAAGGCCTGTAGAAGAGCAGAATGGTAATCTTAACAAGGTATTTGTCACAAGTAGATTCAATTTTAAAACTAAAGTACAAGCCCTCGATTTTTTCAGCGTAGGTGCTTATAGAAATTAAAAATAACCAAACTGTGAACATAAGTTTAAACGCAAATTATTAAGCTCTTCTGTTGTTGTTGCTAGTTCCCTCTTACTATGCCTGTTGCCCCCTTGGGATTTGTAAGAACCTTTTAGAGAAAATAATTTACCAGAGTAAGCATTTAATTGCTCTACTCTGCAATATCCCAGAGTGATCTATGTTTTTTCCATTTAATTGCACAGTTTAGAAAGATATGGTTAAAAATATCTCTGTTCCCTGAAATCCTTTCTTTGTGACTATCACTGAAATGAATGGCAACAGACATCCCTGATTTATGCACTACTGTGGTAAACCGTAAAGATTCCATATTTGTTTTATTAAGCCCTATGGGCTTGTAGCAAACCTAGGGGCCCAGAGATGCACACTTGAACTCCAGTGCAATCCTAATCAGGTGTCTCCAGACGGAGAAGCACTGACAAGATTGAAGTGGTTAAGACCAAACAGCTTTCTGTAAACTCTCTAATGTGATTTGTGTGGTATGAGACATGAAGGCTTTGTCTGTAAATTCTCCTGAGGTCTCTGGCCTTTAAAATAATCTAATACTCATCATTTATTCTTGTGCCAACACATCAGAACTGTGAGTACCCAAGTCCATTTTTCCCTTGAACGTGGAATGTAAGGAAAGTCTTTATAATGGTAAAAATGCAAATTGGAGCATTTGGAACCTCTTTGCAAGTGGTATCAAAAGGAGCATTTTCAAAGCGTTTGAAATTTATCCTTTATAAGCATAAATTTAGGCTTTAAAAATATGTAAAATATTTTGATTTATCAACACTTTGCTAAACTATTTTTGATTTAACTTGATATCAGGAATATTGGTTTTATCCATTTCTGGGTGAGAGAGATATGAACTTTGGATTATGTAAAAATCTCAATGCATCTACTATAATTTTTGTGAAGTTTATTAAACTACTTTAAAGATTGTATAGTCTATTTATTGTATGTATGTACATACAGTCTGATACTTTAAAAAGTGGATTCCGTAAAACCTGGCTCAGTCTTGTTTAGACTATTGAATATCGTTTTAGCCTTGTGCACTGGACTCTACCTCTGTATAGGAGATTTTTCCATATTCTTAATTAGTACTGATTCTGTGATTAACTTGGTTGTTTCTTGCACTAAGAATTAAAAAATTCTGCTGTAAGTGTGGGTTTTTTCTTTAGCTTCAGTTCTGCAGTATGAATCCCCTACATCTAGATGAGCATTTCTTTCCTTCATGTTTGTAGAACAATTCTTTGCTTTTTCTTCTGGTTTGTTCCAGATTTGCCAAAAAATATATAGTACCTGTCAGTAAATCTTAATGAGTGTCTTTTGTTTGCAAGGTGTTCAATTCCATGTAATTAAAAAGGCTTATTATTTAGGTTTATGTTGTGTTTAGTGTAGTTTTTATTAAGTATTGCTATATGGAAAATGCCATTGCAAGCTTAGAGTTGCAAGCTTGAGGTGTGAGAAGGAGAAAAAAAAAAAACAAGTAGTGTTTTAATTAACAGCACAAATAAATTGTGGTTTTCATTTCAGAACCTGAAACTAAGTTTGTTGTAAAGGTTTTCGGGATTAAGCTTTTCATTACTGCTTGGGTCACTGGCTCAAAAACTAAAAGGTGTAGGAGATGTAATAAACCTGTCCCTTCAAGCATCACTGTCTTAATGAATTATTTTTGTATGTTGAGCCAGCGGGCCATTACATTGTTGCTCACATCTTGGTATTTGCATAAGGTTTTGAAGATGGCATCTTGTAGAGGCTTTTTGTTCATGCCTCCTTCTTCACCCTGATATGTTTTCCTAATTCATCGTCCCACCTCTGGACTTGTTCATACCTCATTTTACACCTGCTTTGTCAGCTGGATGTGGCTTTTTGATGAACAATCTTCTTTGGAACTTAAAACACTGGAATCAAATGGTGAAGAATGAGAGGAAGAAAAAAAATCAGAGGACCTTCCCCTCTTCCACAAACTGTATCAGCCTTCCAAATGATGCATATTTGCTATTGCTAAAAACATGCAAAGGCTTGTCCCATAGCAGGGTAATGGTGTCCACTTGAATAATCGTGTATTTCTTTTACTTTTCAGCCACGTTTTCTCTGAGTTCAGCTTATATAACTTTGTTTACCTTAATTTATCTAGCTTAGTTTATAAGTGGGCTAAGAGCGTGACACAAGAATTGGTTGCATGTATGGAGTCTTAATGCAGACTTTGTTTTTGACACTTGCTCTGCTTCTGGGCTTCCAGAGTGCTGCCAGAAACCTTAGATATGACCTAAATATTAGAAGTAGCAAAAATCTCATCAGAAAAGGGTGACAATATATTGGTGTCAGATGACAAAGAGACATCTGGTATTCCTGGCTATCTATAACAATAGCCGTATGGGGGAAGACGTAGAGGAACTGAAAGGGCAGAACCAGCAAAAAAAAAAAAAAAAATCCTAAGGCTTAACAATAAGTTATTTACAGGCATCTTTGAACAGTGAATTTTCCCGTGGTGTGTAAACTACTAATTGAAATGTTGACAGATTTAGTATTGCTGTCTGCTTCCATGTAGTGTTCCTATAATAGAGAGTTCTCTCAATGTGGCTTCTAGCACTTTCCTCACTACTGTTCTAAGCACCCTTGTATAATCTGAATAGTTTTATATTTTTACTTGGCTGACTGATGTTAAAAACAACTCCCTCTACAATGAAGTGCCCACTTAGTATCTCTGTAGCAGGTTTTGAGAAAATAACTTTCTTTTGAGCTGGATCTGCACAGCACTGTAAGTGTGTAAAGTGTACAGCCAAGCCTAAAGTGTACGGTAAATATCTTCCTCCTGTTTCTGCTTCTCTCTCCACTAATCTTCACTACATATTGAGGTAGCCACAGGAGAAGTGATGAGAGCTGCAACTGCCCTAGACTAAAGGTGATGACAGGAGATGTGTAGTGACCGTTGTTAGGAGCAAACCTTTTAAAGAGGTTTAGAAGATTGCCAAAAAACTGCTGTTCATAAGGAAAAAAAAAGTAGTTGAAGATACAGATTATGACTCTAGACATATTTGATTTATAGCTAATATTAATCTGCCTTTCTGAGTCCTCCTTTGTGAATCCCCAAAAGTGACTCATGAGTCCTCAGAGGACAGTTGAGACACGGTGCAAAAATTCCTAACTTTGGATGTATCGCCTAAGGTAGCGACACTTGTCTTTACTTCTGGTGTGTGGGCTAGCTCTTCAGCACTTCCCATTAAAGCAGTAAGAGACTTCTTCAGTGTCAGAGATTGTGCAGCACACTCAGAGCCTAGAGATACTTGTTCTCTGTCTGAGGGCCTCGCTTCCCTGCCTTCTGATTTTCATGCCCTTTTATTTTCAACATTAGTTTCCATGGAGAATAAGTGCTTGGGAACTGGCAGCTGTAATATACTTACTGCCTTATATTTAAACAAAACAGATCATCCTGGGCTGCATCTGTTTCACGTATTTTGGACAAATAAAGCATGCTTCTTTGGAAAAGTGCAGATTCAAGAAGACAGAGGAATGTCTTGAAGAACACCATCTCAGTGTTGATATGCAATCTGCCACTGTAAAGATGATGTCCATAGTCACAGTACTTCTTGGCATATTGTATCTCATTCGTTTTGTGACCTTAAAATAAAAAGTCATCCCATGCATGCAAAACTTAGCGCTCTTTAGGAAATATTAGGATATAATCAATAATGTTTGGAGCTTGACTTTAAGAAAAATGTACAAGAGTTCCTCTTAAGGACAAAAACTTCTGTGAATGCTTTGGCCATTCTGAGAGGCTCCATCACTGCGAATGTTGTGTAAAAAGAGAGGGGCTTCCTGTGCTGCTCCTAGCAATAGAGTGAGGGCACAGACATTTGTCATGAGAAAATAGCAATTTTAGTGCAGTCTAGTGCAAGAGGTCACAGGTTTTACAAAGGTCAGCAGCAGCTTCTGACTGGATGTTGGGCCATGTAGCACTGGGAGGCTGTTGGACATCTACTACGTCTTGAGGATCTAGCCTGGTCTCCTGTTTGTGACACCAGCTAGTGCATGGTGCCTTGGAGGTCACAGGGTAGGGAGGGGAGAAGGATTGGGGAGGTACCCCCAGAAGTCCATTTTTGATAATTCTGTGCTGCCATCGAAATAGCTTTGAACAGTGATGGAAAATTATGTTCCAGCTTCTTAATACAGTCATTTTACACACTAATAGAAATGGTTTACCATTTGCATGAGCCTGAAAATGTTTTGAATGTCCACATTGCTGCCAGCATTCATAACCTTAAATACTAATTTACTCATTGCTGCTAGCGATAGTTAGCTCACATTTTGCCATAGGAATGATTCTACAGTTGACACTTATGCTTTAATATTGCTTTATAAGGTAGAGATTCTAAATTTGTCCTCCAAGAAACTAAAGCAGTGATTCTTGCATCCTAGGAAAATAGTTGCTTACATCTTGAGTATTTGTGAATAGTATCAGGTAAATACTTTCCCAATATGCTGGGATTGAATGCTTTGGATCAATGATTTCTTCAGCAGAAGTAAGAACCACTAAGTCTAAGGCGGTAACGTTGACTTCATCTACAAGCAGGAGACTGGCTGGTCACATCCCCCTGAACATCAACCGGACTGAGCGCCCCGCAGAGCCTGGGGCCGTCTTGAGCCTCTGCCTCGCAGCTAGTCCTGAACCCCCTGCTGAATCCCAGCTGATGGAACACGCTGGTTCTGGCCTGTGAGAAGTCTAGACCACGAAATCGTTGCTTTTCTTTGCTGTCCTGTCATCACAACACACCAAAAGGATTTTTTTTTTCACTGTTCTGTTCAAGTTTTGCCAGCAAGTGTCAGAGCTAGGCTGTTCTGCTCCTTGTAGCATGTGTATATTTACAACTTATATTTTCTTTTTACAACTTATATTTTCTTTTTAGGATTTTTTATTTAATTTCAAACTTGATCTGAACTTTCATTCTTATTTCCAGTAGGTAAATATGTGTATTAGAGCATTTATTTCTGGTACTGTTACATTCATATAAGAATTTTCTATGATAATTGCTGATAGAAGAAGCAATTGTTTTTAAATCTCAAATGAACGTGTTGCTCTCCCAAGGAATGTGTTTGTCTGCATTCTTAGCCTTACTAAGAATAGGTGCATCTCATGACAGTTCCCGTTATGTGGAAATGTCCTCTTCATGTTGTAACATGAACAATGATTTTTTACAAATTAACGTATATAAGTTTTGGAGTAGAGGAAGGAAAAATGAAAACAAGGCAAGGCACAAGCAGCACTAATGTTTTTAAGCAGACTTAATCCAGTCTCATACGTGGCCCAACTGTCTGATAGCTACATGAGTAGCAATATGTAGTTCAATTACATCGATCATTGGTAACACTGCATGTGTATATGTTTTCTACATTAACTCCATGATACCATAGGGAAGTTCAGCTCAATGGTGTCAACAACCACCAGTCCCAAGCGTGAAGGGAGACCTGAGCTCAGCCAGGAGCTCGTGTCATGAGCCGGGATCTGACTCATTTGCTCTGTCTCCCTTAGGGAGGTGAGCCCAGAGGGTGAGTTGGGTCAGTACGAAAAGCAGGGAGAGGAGGAAAGGAGCAGGTTTCTGGAAGCGAGAATTATTACCTGCTTCCAAGTGTCTGGCAGTTTAGGACAGGCATCCTTGCAGATGAGTCTTGTCAGAACTCACAAAACAACTCTTCGTGTCTGTCTTCGGTGTGTAGAGAGAGAAAAAGGTATTATTTTAGGGGACTTGTGCTGACTTTCCCAAGTCTTGTATTTGTGGATAAAGGAAGTTGATCGTTGAAGTAAGAATTAATTGTCCGGGTACAAACATGCCGTAACTTCGTTAGTCATGTCCATGAGAGAGTAGGGTTACTTTCAGTCACTCTGTCCAGCCAAACTGGAAGATTTTCCTAGGCAAACCTGGGCTCCCTGCAGAAGTTCCTCTGGCCTGGGCAGCAGTTTAGCTTTGTGGCGGTGCTCAGCCAGTCAGACTCCCGAAATGCTGGTGTTTTCCCTGGACAAGGCTAATGGAGAGGGCCTGGCTAAAGTGCCAGTGGCCTCCGAATAAAAGAAGGCAGTATAATCTGTACTATCTGTTACTTTATGGAAAGTAGTCTGTCAAACTATCATTAAAAAAAAAAGCAAACACATTATTAATCTGATGACAGGGAAAGACTCCCTATACATTTTTAAGAATTAAGCTACTGATTATATTCAGTCATGTTTAATTTATATGCAGTAAAATTGTTGGTATGTTATAGCTTGGAGTGTTTCTACAGAAGCTGAGTGCTGTGTAATGCTTCTTGACATTATCTAGGAGCATGAACCATGTAGGAGTTGAGGAATTTTTCATTTTTTTCCATGCAAGCTTTCCAAAAATCGGTTAGTGGGGGAGGTCTACAGCACTGTGCTTCCAAGCTTTGATTGTTTGAGGATAACGAAAAACAGCAGTGATAAAAATAACTGCTATGAAGATGAGCCCAGGAGTTGGCCACGTGGACAGTGCACATCAGCAGCCCCTGCGGCAACAGGACCCAAACTCATCCCTCAGCTCTTAAAGCCACATTTCACCTTACGGGCTAAACCCCGTAGTGCTCTCTGCTCGGGACACCCTGTCCTCCAGGCACGTGGGGCCTGACCCGCTGGCAGGGCACAGGCCTATTAAAGGCCTGGTTTTATTGAGGATTCAGCCAGCTGAGCATCAGGAGATTTTTCTCTTCAAGGCAGAAAGCGCTGGTTGATAACATACATTAAGTATGAGTACTGCTGTAATTTACTGGACAGGTTCCTCCTGTCCTGCCCAGAGGGTTTGGAGTTCATCAACAAAGATTATTAGAAATGCTCTACAGGAAGGAAAAAAAAAGAAAGAAAGAAAAAAAAAACAGTAGGGAGACTGTAGTAAGTAACTACTAAGTAAGTGGGTATTGTAAAGCATAGGTTTGGAGGGACATATTTATTTTGGAGAAGGTTTTTTTAAGTACAGGATACAGCTTTTTTTCTGATTTGAAGTTGTATTTTGAAGATGTAGATCAGATTTAAAAGAATCTGATTTAAAAGAAACCTGGTTTTTGCACAGCAGTGAATCTAATTTGCAAAGGACCTTTCTGCACGTCAGAAGTACTGCCTGCCATGTTCAGTCCTTCGTGCACCAATTCTGGGCATTTAATTCTATGTGGAAAAGAAAACAAACAAACAAACAAACAAACAAAAATAGGCTCCTTTCCTCAGCAGCCCTTTTTCATTTTTGCATTTTTGTTTTAAGTGTGTCTTTTTCTCTGTAGCACCCAGCATTTCGTTTCTATGCTCAGTTTGAATGATCAGGTAGTTGAAATCCATCTGTCTGTGGCGAAAGTAAAAGCAATGCCCATGTTCAGCAGCAGAGACTACAGGGCAGGTTTTGTTTCTTAACATGGTCGGCTATGAAATACAAGAAGGTGCAAAGAATGCTATTTTAATTCCACAACGGCTGCCTGTGTGTTAAACGTGATATGACAGATTTATTTCCTGATACCCAAAGCTAACACAATACCCACTTTGCTGTGTACTGAGAGCAGTGATCTATTTGCTCTCTACAAACTAGCAATGTTCGTGATGAGCAACTCTAATGTACAGCACTAAACTTAGAGCATAGTCAGCCAAGGATATTTTTGCTGTGAATATCTGATATTTTTGTGCCATGTTAACCCCTTTGGAGGTTGCTGTGAGAGTGAGAGGCTGTTGCCTGGGCTAAGAACTGAATCTCCCATTAACACCAGATGTTGGGCACCAGAGAAGCTGAGCCATCACCAGCTTCATCGTAGAAGCAGAAGATCACAAAACTTCCTAGCCTTTCAATTTTCATCTGCATTGTGCAAAAATGCAGGCCAAATTCACCAAATAACTGAAACTTCTCATCTAATAGAATTCTTTATTCTAATCTGTTTTAAATCTAGCCTTTTTATTCACCAGCCTGGACTGGTGCCTGGATTTATTCCTACGCAGGTGGAGGACCCTGCACTTTCCTCTGTTGAACTTCATGAGGTTTCTCTCTGCCCATCTCTCCAGCCTGTCCAGGTCCCCCCGCATGGCAGCGCAGCCCCCTGGCACATCAGCCACTCCTCAGCCACAATTTGGCATCACCAGCAAACTTGCCGAGGAGGGACTCTGTTCCTTCATCCAGGTCATAGATTGATAAACTGAGCAAAAGTGGCCCCCATACTGATCCCTGGGGACACTGCTGGCTACAGGCCTCCTGTGAGACTGCACTGCTGATCACAACACTCTGAGCTCTGCCCTTCAGCCAGTTCTCAATGTCCCTCACTGTCCACTCATCATCCATTGTCCTGGATTTTCTTTCTTTCCAATGAAAATGGGCCATCCTTCCTCAGCATATCCTGTCATCTCATGGTCCTGAAGGCAACAGTTCGGGGCCTTAAATCTCTGACTCTCACGTTTCTTATGGACAAATGATACAGGTCTCCCACAGCCATGATGAACAAGGATGTTCTAACTGGCAATATTGACAGAGACAATTTATAGTCTATTGTGTTAAAGCAGCTGCTGACCATTCATACCCTGCCGCCATCTTGACATTCCCGACTGTTTTTGATAACTATTTTTAACAAAGGATGTTTGACAGGAATTCCTTCAGCATCTGATCTTGGCCTTTTGTACCTTTTTTCTCCTCAGTTCCCTTCCTCCTGCTTTTCCCCTTCCCACACTTCTCCTTACACACATGCGAAAACAAATTTAGCAGGAAAAAAAGGAGTTAAACAACCCTCACACAGCATATATACATCAGCAGAGGGAATGTTTCTTTGGCAAATTCTTTGCATATACCATTGCTGAAAACAAGAAAAAATCCTGTATTTACTATCATCACATTTGAAAAAACAAAACAAAACAACAACAACAAAAGCAGGCTGCCATAGGAGAGGGATCACGGATACACATGATGCTCACGTGTCCTGTGGATGCTTTGCACACTCAGTGGTCAGAGAGCTGGGGAGACCTCGTCTTTGTGACACTAAGTAACACGCTTGCCATGCTTTGCCACATTTTATTTAATGATCAGTTTTAGCAGGTAAAGCATGCCCAGGCACAAACCTTAACCTCCTCACAGCTGGCCACAAGTAAGTCTCTTGGTGGCAGCATCATGGGCAGCAAGCCCATGCTGGGCCGGCAGCCCTAAGTTTTTGTGCTGTTGTGGCATCACTCACTGAGTCTCACATACACTTTTTCTGTCTCTTTTTTTTCTCCTTAAACAAGATTTCCTGGCAACAAGTCGGACATTACAGTGTTGAGAGGATAGAGCAGAGCATCCGACAAGCTGCTGAGCTGCAGGCTGCTCTGCCAAGGGATCGGTGCCACGGCAAGGGCTCCGTGCCTTGTTCCCAGCCCGCTTTCTGGTGGCAGCCCGGTCTCACTGCCATGCCCATGGCCAGGGGCATCCGCGGCTTCCCCAGCAATGCCTGGGCCCAAAACAACTTACGCAGGAAAAAAAAAAAAAAAGAAATTAAAAGTGATTTCTGGAAAACAGCTGCTCCCTCTTTTTTTAAGCTTCCCCATTTCCCCACTTCTTGCCTGCAGGGAGGCTGGGCTCACGCGTGGGGGAATTTTTGGTGTGCCCATGATTGACAGGGCCATGGTGTCCTGTCAGGAAGGCTGTGGTTTATTAACAAAATGACTCTGGGAAGCTGCAAGGAGAGAGCTTCCTAGGGGGGAGCTGCTAGACTGAAAGTGTCTTTCAAGCAGAGGGATGCTGGTCCCTCTGTATCCCCTTTCCTTCTGTTACCCATGGGCAATTCCTCCTGCGCCTGCCCTGCGCTTCTCTGCTCTCTCTGTCTTTCACCCCTGAAGCATCCCAGCAATGCCTGGAGACTGGTATGCCCCGGCTGGGTAAGAATAGTCTACAATGGCAGAGCTTACGCCTGTTATATATTGTCCACTTGCAGTTGTCTGGACAGAAGATCCACAGAAGAGGTAAGAGCAGACACATCGGAGAAGCCAGGACTCATGAGATGTCCTGTTAAACCCTTGGGAAGATTTGCTGCCACATCCAGAGCAAACAGTCCTGTTCACTTCATTAAAATAATTCTTCATTGATAATGTTGTGACTCAGTATCTCACTTCTGTCTCTTACCCTTCCCTCATTTTTTTTCCCTATTTTTCCTCTCTAGGTCTAATTTACTTTGGAAATGTCAAAACTGCTAAGGCTGGGAGTCTTGTGAACCCGTTCAAAGATGGAGCGCTTGGACTCACTGGGATTACTGATTATCACACTCAACTATAATGTGACTGTTGTAGGTAAGGAGCTTTTAAAATATTACATGTTTTTGTCTGCTTTGTATCTGGGGCCACCCTATCTGATAGCTGACTTTGATTTGTTGCTATCAATCAGTCTAATAGAGATCCTTAAAAAAAGAAGTAATTAGTCGGGTATGTGATATAAGAATAGTGAATATATGTCTTCTTATGAAATAGATTCCTACTTCCTCTTTGAGGGATATTTTCTGAACTATGATTTAAAAAATGGAAAGATTTTCAAAATTGACTTTTCTTGACTCCTAAAAAAAATTATCCCATCCAAAAATCTCTAAGAAACTGCACAAAGAACAAGGTCTCATTCAAAGATGAGACATAGGGCAGCAATTACTATTTTTTTCACTACTATTGGTTTATTGGAATAAGGGAAACATCTCATCCTTTCCATTGAAGTGAGTGAGTCTGAGCCTTGCCTAAAGCAATTATATGAAAGAATTCAGAGAAAGACAAATATAAAGAAGCAATGTATTGAAAAGCCAAATCTGTAAAGCTCCCCTGGGTCCTGGTTTTAAGGCAGAAGGAGCAATTGTTCTGAAAGGAGAGAGAGAGCAGCAGAGGGAATGTGAGGGAGGGCTGGGGATACCACGATGAGGCAACCAAAGAAGCATTAAAGGGAAATGACAGGGGTACACATGCACAGACACAAATGTACATTTGTAGAACATTTTGCATAAGTTTGGTAATTAACATCTGTTAACTAGCTCATTAGTAACTCTAGACAAAACAGAGATACTTTCTTGGTCATAGCCAATCTTACATTAGAACTAAGAACAAATATTACAGCAGGAAAAAACCTTTTGTATCTACAAGCTTCCTCCTGTGCTAATTGATTTATACCAAACTAGGACAAAATTCAGGTGCAAAGGCATGGAACAGACAGTAAGGAAGAACTGTAATTGAAATGGGATTATTCACACAACCCTTAACTCTTTTTACCAGATTTGGACATGTAGAAGTGCTTTAATGAAGCCGAGGTTTTGCTTGGCAGGGTTTACTGTGTGTCAGACTCCTACACTGCCACATCTAGATGAAAGCTATGGAATGTGTTAGTTAACACATTTTCACACGAGCTTCAGTTCCAGTCAAAACAAAGACAAAGAGCAGCTTTAAGAGGAGGAAAATGATTGCAAATGCCATTTCTTCAAATGTCAATGGAGAGTGGCTCCATCACATACCCCCAGTTAGGATGAGTGCTCTCAGTGCTCTATTTCTGTTACCTGTTGTTCTCTTCTAGGAAAGATCTGGCTAACATTAATAATTCTGCTGAGACTGGCAGTGGTCGTGCTGGCAGGCTATCCGCTCTACCAAGATGAGCAGGAACGCTTCATCTGCAACACCCTGCAACCTGGGTGCTCCAACGTTTGCTATGACTTGTTCTCACCCATATCTCAGTTCAGGTTCTGGCTCTTTCAGACTGTGTCTATCCTGCTGCCTTATGCTGCTTTCAGCATTTACGTTTTGCACAAGGTGGCCATGCACATTGTAAGGATGCATGGTTTGGCACAGGGACACAAAGGCAATAAGTGTTTGCCTAGCCCCAAAGAACAGAAAAAACACAGTGCAAGTCCTGTTGCCTATAGACTAGACTATGACGCAGGCAGCCTGAGTGTCCTTGATTTTTCAGAGGCATACACTGTTCAGCTTTCTGTTAGGACACTAATTGAAGCTGCCTTTGGAGCTGGGCAATATTATTTGTTTGGATTTTTTGTTCCTGAGCGCTTTTCCTGCTACCATTCACCTTGTACAAGCACGGTGGATTGTTATATCTCCCGGCCCACAGAGAAATCCATAATGATGATTTTCATGTGGGCAGTGAGCAGCCTGTCCTTCCTGCTCAGCCTTGCTGATCTTGTCTGTGCTCTTCGGATGATGACAGCGAGGAACCGACAGAAGAAGCCGCTGGCAAACCTCCACGTGGAGGATGCCCACGTTTCAGCTCTGCCTCCAGGACACTGCACTAGCTCTTCCCTAGCTCAACATCAAGACCAGCCAGCACCAAAAGGCAGCCAGGGCAGTGACGGCTCCTGCTCCCTTCTCTCTGAAGAGGAAGGAGAGCCTGTTCTTCATCCTGAAGTGGTCTCTCAGCAAACTGCCCACACTAATGTTAACAGTAACAGCAATATGCCCTGTGTACTGAGAGATCCTGCTGCTAATCAAGGCGGCATTGAAGGGCCCTTGTGTGCCGCTGATCAGCAAGGCACTACGTGCAGGCAAGGGAGACCCGGGCTTCAGCAAGGTTTCATTCAAGATACCACCCTGACTTTGAGACCTCAGAACAAGTCTCACCTCGGAGTTTCCTCCTCTGTAGTTCAGAGCAAGCTTTTAGGTCATTATGATTCAGCTGAGCTAAAAAATTCTGATGCACAATCAAATTATAGCAGTACTAGTTGCCTGAGGTCAAAAAAATCAGAATGGGTTTAGGGCACTGAGTCAGCACTGCCCTGGGATCCTGCCACGACGCGTGGCTGCTTCACTGGGGAGGTTGGAGCTGGACACCGCGGCTGAGGCTGTGCACGAGATAGATACGGTACTGTGCTGCGTTTGGCTGAGGGGAGGAAGATGACGAAGCAAGACTCTATCGAGGAGGAAGCAAAACCTCTGATAAGAGCTTGAAGAATACTACACTAAGAGAACGTTTTCTGGAAAATGCAACAGCTTTATGTTCCTCTGAATGTGAGTGGCTCCATAAAACTGTGGACTGCCACTCTTTTTTAAATCTGTTTTTTCAGGAGCATGTATATACACTTGTTTGCCCTGACCTAGCTTTATTCCAACAATTGAGCTTAAGAAAGGCTTGATTTTTAGCACAGCTATTCATTGTCTCTTTTCGGAAAGTTAATTAGACTCCTCATATTAAGCTGTCCAAGGCCCTCAAAGCAAACGTTTTGTAGAAAAAGAAAATAAAGTGTTTTTTTTTTTGTTTTTTGTTTTTTTGTTTTTTTTCCAAAGTGTTCAACGTATCAGTGTGTAAACAAGGTCTGGATCTTACTGAACTTTGGGGTTGGAAGGCTGTACCTGTACTAGTTAACAGTACCATGGCATTGCTCTCTTGTCCAGAGCTATGGTCTGGCCATGTCTGAGCTGTTCATTTCTGCTGGCCTCCAAAACAAGGTGGCTGGATTCAGACTATTTATGGGAAATGGTCCTGTGCTGCAAGCTGCTCGGGAGGGAGCTGGTAGCTAGGCCTGGCCAGGCAACGTGACAGTGTAGGGGACCGTGCTGCAGTGCGCAGGCCCTGGCACTGCTTACTGGTACTAGTGCTGGTGGCGATGAGCTACCAGCATGTCTAGAAAGCACCGCACGCCTCTGTCTGAGGTAGGCACTTGGGGCTCTCATTTCCAGCAGGACAGATGACTCATCTGACCTACTTCAGACTCTGGTGACTCACTCTGGATAAACCTCTCTCTGCTACCGGGTGACTATCTCAGGCCTGGGCTCGAGGAAGGTTGTGTCTAGCCCGAGAAGGATACAGCGGCAGTGTCTATACAAAAGCACTCGCTTCTTCATTTGGCAGACTGCTGAAGCTAATGATTCAAAAATGTGTTTTTAAGTAATGACCGTTTTGATCATTGTCATGCCTCATTCTTTCCTTCTGCTGTGATTCTGCTGCGTTTATGTAAGCGTGGCCCAGCGCTGAGGCGCAGCTCTGCGTGAAGTGGATTCGCTCTTAGCTGCAAGTCAGAGGGGGCTGAAGGCTGCAGATACCTGCAGATCGTCCCAGGTGGAGGAGCAGGTACTCTGAGGAAATGTACTGGTTATAGTGCCTTATAAAACTGATCATTCAGGGGGCTGCAGGGGTTTGAAGGCACTGCTTGGAACTGAAGTATCTTCCACTGCATTTAGACCCGTGCAGAGGAGAAAACAGGCATAGATCCCATCTTGCCCCAATTCTGCCTTGTAACATGTTTTTGTAATGACCTCACGGCAGGCTCCTCTGTGCAGAACATCCAGAGGAAACAGCTTTTACATCCTCCCTTTTCACTCCAATGGATGCAAAAGTCTTGAAGACAGGCCAGTGCATGACATCCATGCACTATTTCTCCCAAATGCAAGGTTAATTATGCCACATCCTCTGCCTTGCCTCAAAACTGGTAGGTTTGGTGCATGGGGGGCAGAATTGCTGTGTGGGACTGGAGGCAGCATTTCCTCCACCATGTAACATACTAGGAGATGCCTGGGTTTACTGCAGAGGTTTTTAATTGCTACATTATAAGTAATGTTTTCCTTCTTATTAGCTGTTCTTATTTCTTTTATCCTGCATGCTAGCTGTATGTTTTGTCATTTTCAGGGTAGGAGTCATATTAATTATTAAACTTATCATAGACAGAAAACCATTAAATATTTAAACTCTTCAGCCTGCAAAGCATCTTTAATAGAGCCTCTGCTGTTCACATGTACTGTCACAAAATACTGCAGCAGAGGAACCTTTCATAATTCCCTGTGCCTGCCCAGCTGTGAGCAGGAAGGCAAGGAACAAATGTGGATTGAGTGTATCCCGTGCACCCCTCAAACTGAGATATCTGCATGCCTATAAATAGGGGAGGATAAATAACGCATGCGTTATGGCTGGACACAATTTGCTTATTTGTGTCACCAGCTAGACAGCTTTTAACAACTCAGGAGTCTCCGTTTGAATCAAGAAGATCCTTCTTGTGCCTGGAATAGACAGGGAAATTAGAGAACTTCCTTACTCCGTTTGAGGTTTACAGTTGGGAGATTTTGCCCTTTGCTCATAGCACCGTCCCTTTGCTGCAGCCTCCCTGGACTCTGGACTGAATCATCTTGGACTCAGTGTGGGGTCAGTGTAATGAGCATTTAATGGATTTATATCCTCTAGGAGCAGGATTGCATGGACATCTTGGTAGAGGGGGAATAGAAGTTTAAGTATGTTATCAATAACCTAATCCTTAGGGAATATCTGTGAGTTTCTTTTAAAGACTGTTTTCAAGTCACATAAATTATGAATACAGGCTCTTGGGAACAGGGTAAATCTGCCAGCAAGAGAAGACCAAGGGAAGATGTGCAGAAATGTTTGCACTATCATCTGAGCTCTCATGGCTGAAGCAAATCAGAGATGATGGTTGGGAAGTGCATCAGCAGCAAGGAGGGAGACCCAGGAAAGCAGATCTGTTTGAAAGAGGACACCAGGATGGCAACCAAACATAATTTCTACTTCTATTCAGTGTCACTCGGTCTTAAGACAAGGCTCTATTCTGTCCAAATGCCCTATAAAGAGTGAGTAAAAGAAGTAATTAATCTGGTTTAGGAATGAAGCAGTGAAGTAGCAAGACTTTCTGCCATTTAAGCACATCTTTAGTCTTCTACATTTCTGAACATGACCCTGCGATTCCTACTGAAATGTATCTCTTGCTCAAGAGAATGTCGCAAAAGCTGCTTTTTAAGCTTGACAGTATGTCTTTAAATTTTCTCTTAACCCAAGTATTTTGGAAAAAACATTTCTGAAGACAGGCTGACAACACAGTACTCGCAATACTACCCGTCGCTTAGCTCTTGTGTGCAGACAAGGCTGCCATAGCCGAGGACTCCACCAGTTGCACCCTTACAGAAGAGCACAGGAGCTGTTTTCATTGCTCATCCAGTCTCCTCTGCTACTGAGCGTGAGACTATGCAGAAATGATTTAGAGCTCCCTGAAAATAAGAGTTGGAGATGGTCAGGAAATTTATGATTCTCACAGTAGGAAATATAATTTTATTTGGAAATTCTAAAATATCTCCTACCCCCGTTTTTTTTTTTTTTTTTTTTTTTTTTTTTTTTTTTTTCTTCTAGTATCTTTAACTGAAGCATAGAATTTGCTAAGTAAGTAACTGATAGGCTGCTGGAGTCCAATGCTCAGAATATCTATGTTACTCTGCGGTAAAATTAAGACTGCTTAGGAGCTTCTGCACTACTAGCATGATTTCAGAAAAAAAGAACAAAAACAAACAAACAAAAAATAGTTTTACCTCTGGATAAAAAAGATTTTAATTTTTTTTTCCTGAGCAGAAGTGGGCTTTTTTGTTTGTTTTAATTTGTTTTTTAATACAGAAAATGAAGCCAAAGCCAATTTCAATCACTTACTTATAATAATTTTCTCCTTTTTCCTCACACTCTACATTGGGTCTCTTTGATTTGCTCTCACCAGCTTAATAGAAAGCTGTGACTCTGTTCTCTTGTGAAATACGCTGCAGACAGCTGTCTAGGGAATGCATAATTTCCTATTAGCAGCAGTTGTTCTTCATAAATATCCCAGATTGGGAAAAGTATTAAATATGAAGTTAACTATGTACAAAGACACTTAGTGTATTTTTTCAAGTTATTAAAATGAACTACCCTTGTGTGATACATAATTATTGCAGAGATTATCTTTCTAGAAGGGATCATTAAAGAGGATATTAATTGTACACTTCTATTTTAATGTCGTGATTATAATGATGAAAAGATACATTAATACTGCTTGTAATGTTTTAGGATAATAAAAAAATACATCTCCAAAACTATGAAGGTCGAGTAGTTGAAAAGGCTCTTACTTAACTTCTGTCTTTTGTTGTATTTTTAATAGCTCAATATTCAAATGGTAGAAAAATAATTTTATAAAGTAGTGCTTACACTGTAATTGAGTAGTTGAAATGTTCTCAAAATTAGATGGTCTCTGTTCAAAACCATAACATGAATTCTTGGTCAGGGATACACATAAATGCTGACTGTGGAAAATGAGCTTAGCAGTGCAGAAATCTGACCAGAAAGTATGAAATGCATCTTTACATTTAAAATAATCTCTCATCCATGCAGCTAGATTTCAATCCCAGTCTAGTTCACTAGACTTTGCCTTGCTTTTGCCCACTCCCACTTCTGTTTCTTCTGCTTGGGCTGTCCCAGGCCCTTGTTGCAGCTATGATTTAACTCTGGAAGAATCCATCTAGTCTAACTCAAAGGACAGTTTCCACTTCCTTGGCCATTCACAGCACGGAAATATCAAAAAAATCAGAGCGTTATCTCTAAATTGGCTTTTGAAGCTAACACTTTAATTTGGGTACTGGACTAGCTTTGAAACATATTCACTGATGAAAAATTCACTGAAACAAGATGACGATGGTTTCCAAGCTGTTCTTTAAAGATGAAATTTATATATGGTGCCCTCAAGAAAGATGGAAGATCTGAGGTCAGCAATCAGAAGCAAGTCCTTCTGTTTCTTATTTTCCTACTCTTTATCATTTATTTTGCCTATGGGGCTTTAAGCACCTCATGCCAGAGTGTGTTTGGGGACTTTTCTATTGTTAAACATGTTGCCTTTGGCATTTGGAAAGATGCAGAAGCCTCTGACCAAACAGAAAGATTTTTTGCATCATCTTCTGTGGTTTCCTACCCTGTCTTAGTACTGGAGGTGTGCAGTATTCTTCCCTTCCTAGGAAAGATGAAGAAAGATGCTTTTAGAGCCCTGGTAGGCTTGCTGAGCAATCCCTCCTTATCCTCTCTGCCTAGACACCCACTCCTGCTCATTTCTCTAAAAGTCAGCGTGACTGATTTTTACCTTTAACATTCAATATAAAGACCAATTACACAGTTATTTCTGGTGTCTATTTTTTCCTAAGTTTCTCTGGTATCCATGAAGAAGAAATGCTCCAAAGCAGATGGATGGCAGAAATACTAGCTAACAAATTTCAGCTTTTCTTCTGCTTCATCAAGCCTCTTCCTAAAACGTTTTATTGAAATATAAATATCTATAACGCAGCTTGCTAAATCTGATGCATTGATAAGCACCTTTTTGAACTGATTCAGTGGAGACTTTCACATATGCCTTAAAAGGATCTTGACAGGATTCTGATTTTAAATGACTGGAGAATACGAAAGAGTTTGCATTTAAGCCACACTTATGTTTCCCCACAGCCACCCAGAACTGAGCTCAAGAAGCATAAAACTACACGAAATTCAAAGGATGACCCTAAGTTATCAGCAAAGCACATTATTCTCTTGTAAAGAAGACAGAGGTTCCAGTCCCTTCCAGCCTGATGATCTGGAATAATGTGTAACACACAACTACGTCAACTTAAATCCATCTAAAATATTTAGCCTATAGAAATAAGGACCATGCAATAAGGACATTTTCTGATAACTGAGAAATTATCTCCAAAATGAAGACAAATTGTCTGTGTCTAACACACCTATTTCATGACAGCTGGCCAAAAATACTGACAAGCTTTAGAACAGCAATGTCATGCTTCCTATTAAGTTAGTACTTTGTACGTTACCAAAAGCCCTAAAACAATGCTAGATTGATGTAGATCCAGCAGCTGACATTTCATTGCCCTTCAGGACAGTATTTCTCTAACCAAAACAAACAAACAAACAAACAGTGACAACAACAACAACTTGCCCTTCAGGACAGTATTTCTCTAACAAAAACAAACAACAACAAAAAAACCTCTGCTGAAAATAATCAACATTCCTGAATATCCCAGTTTGATTGAGCTCATTTTACCTTTTGAAAAGTTTGACTAGCATGAACCTAAAATCCTAAGCCTTAAAGATACAGGTCTAGATTCAGCAAAGAGTTAAGGTCTTCACTTCTACTGAGATGCCTGTTGCTATCGATAGTAATACTTCTTGCTGGGGTGACCCCAGTTCCCATTCATGGCAGCTGGGCACTGTATCACTTTATATATTGCCTTGTACTGGTTTGGAGACCAAATTCAATCTAAATTTTGCCTTGCCTTTGGAGTGTCCTTGCAGTCCTCATAAGAACTGTCTGGCTGGGGCACCATAACACACCTTTAGGGCTCCTCAGTCCCTTCAGGGCCAGCCTGCTTGCAGGCCACTGCTGATACAGACAGAACACCTTAAACATAGAGCTCTTCTGCTGACTAAAGATAAATTAGTATATTAGTTAAATCCTGAGCTATAGGAGTCAGTTAAAATCTGTTGCAAAAAACTAAGACCACCTTGCAAAACAATGTGTTAGTAGATGCATAATATAATTGAAATCTCACATCTGCATCTGCAAAGTTAACGCTAGGTGAAACTTGTCTGGAGCAAAGATTTTACAGGATCCTCCTTGAAACTGAACTATATCAAGAAAATCAGGAAGGTGCGGGCACCTTAGCGCCTTGTAGAAGACCTCACCTGCACTCGCAGTGAGGACCCACTTCCCTTGGCTGAATCTTCCCTGCAGTCTTGCACGTGGCCGTATAAAGAGCACGTAAGTGTTTGCCAGAATCACTTTGTACAAAGAGAGTGCTAGTGAGCATCATTTCCGCTCTATTTGGTATAGTAAATGAAGTACTAAGAAAGCTGGTCTCTTTCTAGTCTGACCACCTGGATATCCTTGTATATATGGGGTCTGCTTGGAGCAGGAAGAGTTTTTCCTCTGCACCTGGCTGCACCCTGGTGCGGATGGGGCTGCCCTCTGGCTTCATCCCTGCCCATCTCTGGTTAACCTCATCCATGCAAATCTCATTTTCCAGGAGGGATCTTAGCCCCTTTCTTTGTTCTGGGCTTCTGAGGACCTTATCCCAGTGTTTCCTGAAAGCTGCTGGAGGCAGGAAGCTTGGCACGCTGAACACTTTCTGTCCATCCAGGAATCACTGCTACAAGCCAGAAATCAGGCCTGCTGGGTACTCATTGCTGGCACTCGATGGGGCGATCCTGCCAAAGTGACTGCACTAAAACAGGGTGTCCACAGTTTGCTCCAATTTTCTTCCTCTTCTTCAAAGGGAAATCTGTAAAGTGCATGTGTGGCCCTGACATATTTGGAGTGAAATGCTGCAGGCTGCCTTGGGAATACGTCCAGCTCTGCCAGACCCTGTGTGCTGGCACTGACTGGATCACTTTGTACAGAAGATTTGTTGGCAGTTGTGAGGATACCGGCAATTAGGAGTTAGCCAAGACCTACTGCTGCCTATGAATTTTCAGAATCACAGGGACATGTATCTGGCTGCAGAAAATAATTGTTTTTTTCAGGCATTTGTGCTGTTCTTGTCCTTTCCCTGCTCCTCTCCCACCACCTCCTGGTCTTCTTGCAAAAGCAGAAAGTGTGTCTTAGCACCCCATGCATTAACCAAAGCCCAGGCTGTTGTTTTGGAGGAAGAAGTGTCTGTTTGTATGCTACTACCTGGCAATTGGAAGCGAATGGCACCAGGAGGGGTGGTAGTAGGGATAACATGTAGCTTTGTTTGCAGAAAACCCTAAGGAAATGTAGTTTTGCTTAGAATCATGGGAGTTCTGCCAATCTGGGGATGATTTAACTTAGCTTAATTGGCTGGGGTCATATCTGAGAGAGAAAAAAAAAAAAGACTTTGCAAGAACGGTTTATACAAGCTTAAGCAGAGGCCAGTAAGCTTGACTGCTGGAAACCCTTACTGGCAACAGGGCTGGAAGCACTAGAGGATTTTGCAAGCTCTTTTTATGGGTTTTCCCCATAAAAAGTGTGGGCTTCCTTTGCTATTATGGCCATGTGGGTTGTCCAAATGTTTGGGCAGGCAGCTCTTGATTTCTCTGGAGCCTCATCTGAAAGAAGAGAGGGGTTCAAAAATATAGTAGTGCTGTCAATCTGAAGAAGAGTGGGAAGACTAGGAAGATTTTTCCTTGCTTTCACTATCTTCCTTAAAACTTCTGTCTGGCTCTCTGCCTGGTGCCAAGTTCCCTTAAACCCTAGCACATGTCAGGAGACAGGGCCCCATCTGTCAAAACGCCTACTGATGGCCATAAGGAATGGAGAATTTATGGGTGTTTTTCAGAAAATGCGTGGTTTCCTCTTGGTTAATGGTCCTGTATGAGTAAGGACAGGAAAGGGGTTTTATCTGGGAAAACAATCAAGATTTTTGACCTTTTCCATGAATAGCCTCTCTAGCAGTACATGACATACACCTCATCACCTGTCTTGGATCTCTGTGAAATGGCTTTGGTTTCACCTCAGGCACAAATCGCTGGTCTCTGTGGTGCCCCTGGGTGCTTCCACCTTCGACAGTTTGAGAACAGGCCCTCAGGTCCCTTCCAGGAGTCTTGGGGCAACAGATATAAATGCTCTTTATCACTTCAGTTTTGGATGTGGATGGAAAAAAAATCCAGTTTAGTATAGACATCCAGGAAAGCAAGTCTACTGGGATAAATGTTGGCTTCTACACCAAGCTGATAGGAATGTATCACCTTGTATGGGAGGAAGTTTCATAACCCACAGAGCTCCATCCACATCTTGTGGCTGGTCCTGGTCACACTTCAGGTCCCTCTCACCTGCCATAAGGTGCTGATGAAGAGTGGCTAGGCTCAAGCAGAGCCTTTCCACAGGGTAGGGGGGCTGTGTTCGCACCATGTGCTAGTGCTAGGACAGTTCTCAGAAAATGCTTGAAAATGTCAGACCTGGGTAGCTGGCTTCATTTCCACATAATTTCTGGCCTTTTATCAGCATAAAGCTAGCTTTTCTAGTCAAAATAGTCAATGACTGTGAACACTAGAGTGAATCAGGTTGATATTTTATTTGAACATATTTGCTGCTCTCTAGAGGAACTAATGGAACTTGCATGGTTTAAACATATATCATTATATAGTTTAAGCCAAGCTGTAGTTGCATAAATTAGTATATGGAAAACTTGAGGAGAAAGAAAAAAAAAAAAAAAAAAGCAACCATTATTAATGATAGCCTCCTCTCTGTAAAATGTAGTCAGGAAATGAAGCTGCAGCAGCACCTGAATTTAGATGCCTACTTGTGAATTCAGTGTTCGAACTAGAGTGGGGGCAACTGACTCAAACCGCAGGTGGTTGTTGGCTCAGTCACGCTCTGCCTGCAAAACTGAATTAAGGCCACGAGGATCCTTCAGAGGGAACTGACTCACCTTGCAGAACCCACTGGCTGCACCACCAGAACTCCATTGACTGCAACAACTGCAGACAATTGTCTTACCTGTACAAAAATCACGTTTAAAAACTTACTTGCATTTAGATGTCTTAATCTTGAGCTGCCTTCACCTAAACATGGCCCTAACAGGAAAATAAATAAATAAATAAATAAATAAAAATGTATCAAAATATCAAGAATTACTTAGGCACATCTGGAGATGTACTACTGTAAAGGGTATTATCTCTCAGCAAATGGAGTCTTGTTTCAACTCAATGAAAGAGACTGAGAAAGCAAAGTCAGGAGAATACTATTGCTATTAACCTGGAATATCAAATGTTTTCACAGTGTAATTATTTAGAAAAAGAGTAGTGAATGGGAAAACAAAACACAGGGATCATACACTTCATAGATCTCCAAAATAAAAAAGGCAAAAAAGAAAAAAAAACGAAAAAATAACCCAAAAGACAAAACTCACAAGCCTCCTGTTCAATACCCTGAAAACTTATGAAATGCCTTTTCACTCCCTCTTCCATCATTACTTCAAAAGACAAGATGCTTAGAGGTGGACATGCTGCGTTTTATGAGACATTAAACCAAAGTTTGCTCTACCTACTGTGTGGGACTACTGCTTGGAACTCATGGACAGTAGGACTTTCTTAAAAGCAGTTTCTCTTACCTTTCTCAAAGATAGAATATAATATCACTTACTTACTGTAATACTCTATACCTCTTTTTTTTCCCCCAGAGACTGCCATTATCTACTTAATGCTAAGAATAATAATAATAAAAATCATCCATAATTTAGGATTAAAGCAATATGGAGCCTACGAAAGTTGCACTACAAATATTACTTACTTTAAAATTCCACAGATTTTTTGCTGTTGACTTTTGAATCTCACAGAAAGTTCAGCCCCTGAATAACTCTCTATCAAGTTTTTTAAGACATGCAGAAATATATATATTTTTTGTTTTCATCAATCCAATTTTCCCAGTAGAAATTATGTTTGAAAGCACTGCATAAATTCATGAGTTAAGCCCTAATTCCGAAAACACTCTTGTTCAGGAAAACATTTAAGCATAGGCTTACTTTAAGCATCTTTTAAAATCTCACTGAAGTCAATAGGACTTTGGCATGCACTTAAACGGTCCTTACCACCCTACATGCCTGTGATCCACTCCTATTCAAGAAAGCAATCAAGCACAAGTTTCTGAATCAGGATCTAAAGGTATTCTGTGAAAACCATTTCTATTCCAAGCTCTGCTAATAAATTAGTGTTTTTTGTGATTTTTTTTCCATTAAGAATGTATAACGTGAATGTGCCTTGCTTCATTTTAAGCTGCAAAGGCCTATTTTATATCCTGCTTGTTAAATCAGATTCTAATGATTCTTTCCTTCATGCAAATCTTTCCTCTCATTCATGGATTGTATTTAAATTCCACTCAGCTCGCATTCATGATGCCTTGTCAGTGATTTGCATTGCTCTGATGTGTTTGCCCTGGTTGCACCCCTCACTCACTTTGGCTTGAGAACATAGGAGCCATAAATAACTCTTTAGCTGCTAAAAACAACACACACAATCCGTGTGCACTAATGAGCTGGAGGACGGCGGCAGCGAAGCTCCTCGTGGCTCCCTGCACTTCCCTGCTCTGGCCGTTCCTGCTCCATATACTGGGAAAAGGCTGTTTTCCTAATTTTCCTCCCCTAGATTTTTGGAAAAAAAAAAAAAAAACTTAGAAATCAGAGCTGTAGTTGTGTTTTCTCCCCAGACAATTTTGAGGAAACTAAAGTAGTGAGGCTGCTACTCTGACATGCTGAGACGGTGGCTCCAGATGGCAGCACCGTCCAGGAGCGGGAGCCGCGCAGGGCTGCCAGCCTCCACCTCAGAAACCAAACTGGTTTTGCCTCTCTTCTCCATTTGGACCCATCTTTCTTTGCTATCATAAACCAAAAAGGGCTGCGTTCTCTCACTCATGTTGGAATTGGATCATTTCAGCCACTAGAAAGAGTATCATGATTAGCAGACATTTTGAAACAAATCAGCTTCTACAGTGTAGAAATGTTTTGTTTTGGGTTTTTTTTGCCCTATTTTCAGGGGAGATAGAAAGTGAGCAGCTCAAGTCATTTTACATGCTACTTACATTGACATTTTGCAGTAGAAAAAGATAACTGAAATTAGCACTTCTTTGTGAAAGTTGTTAACTGGGTGTATTTTAGCAAAGAAAGGGAAACGTTTGGAGGAAAGAAAATGCCAACCAAATCTAGTTAACACATTTAAAATCAGTATAAAAGCACCTAACAAGTCAAAAACATCAATGCAAAAATGGAATTGAATGGTGCCGGAAAAGAACCACTTCCCACCCCTCCCGAAACACATTTAAAAAGTTAGGCAATATCCCAGTGAAATAGCCCAGCTTTCTGCTCTATGGTAGCTTGGATCTGAATCATGATTTGTCCATGCCTTCCTGACTGAATCTGAGTTTTGCCAGGAAAGCAGCATTTCGTAGCAGCAATGACAGTGGGGCCGAGTGGCTGAGCTGAGCGCTGCCCTGGGCGCCCAGTGACCTCCCTTTGGGGACACTGCCCCT
Organism: Tinamus guttatus; assembly: GCF_000705375.1. Next base: position 5,762 of record NW_010586619.1, on the reverse strand, counting down.
GGGATACCCACCAGCAAGGAGGGAAAGCTGCAAGGGTGAAGCCATGGACTTCGGCATGTGGCATTTCGGCTGGAAAGTAGAAATAGAGAGAGGCGGCAGCTGCAGGGGGCCAACTTCAAGTGGTGACACAGAAAATAAGGGGGAATCAGTGAGCAGGGGAGCACAAGGACCACGCAGGCAGCAGCTGGAGAGCATAAGTAGCCTCTTCTTTTAGGCACTGGAGACATGGATTTTTACCTGAGCTTCTCTCATGTGCAAGCATGTTCACACTGTAGGTGCCTGCATGTGCGCGGCCTTGCCAAGGGGAGCCACGAGCTGCTCTTGGGAAAGGCTGAAATTCCCATTTTCCCCAGCTGAGGGCACCTCTGGATGCGCCCTGCTCCCGCCAGCCCGAACAGGCTGCTCTTCACCGCGGCTCCCTTCGGGATCAGCTCGCTTGCCACATTGGTGAAAATACGAAACTGCTGCAAAGAGACTCTTCTACAGTTGTGTTGTTAGAGAATGGGACGAATGTGTCGTGTTTCCCTAAGAGGAGGTAACATCAGCTCTTCAGGACACTGAGCAGTTGAGTTCGACAAGCCTCGCACGATGGCCACAGGCTGCACTGCTTCTTTTCAATCAACTCCTCAAATCACACCATGATTTTAAGTTTTGTGAGCCCGGTATCACTGTGATTTTTATCTCCCAAGAAGAAATCTGACTATTAATTCTCTAGTGAGGTCACAGACTAGACACTTGTAGGAGTGAAAAAGTATTAACTCAGCTGTTAAAAAAGAGGTGATTTAGCATTTGATCTAAGGAACTGATTTCTGAAGTGATTTGACTATCCTTAGACACCTTAGATTATGGCTCCACATTTTAATAGCAGATGCCAGTTATTTCCGCAGTACCGTAGCATTTATGATGTGTGATTCTTTCTGCTGAACTAGTGAAATTCAGATACCTGATTACAGTAATGATGGGCATTTATAAAAGCCTAAATAAATAGAGCTGTCTGAACATTTGTAATTGAGTTCTCTTGAAAATTGCCTAGAAAATCATGACCATATGCAGACAGTCTGCCCTGTTTAAGATTTCTTCTTGGACCATCTTCTGCAAGTTGCTTTTCTTATTCTCCTAAGGATCATCCTGTCCTTTTCAGGGTGATGTTTATTGCTAGTCCTCCTCAATTCTAGGCAGAAATGTGCTATCTTTCCAGTACCGCCCAGTTTTGGTGTGCAGGGCAGAAAGAGAGGGAATGTGGCCAGGACGAGGAACGGAAAGGGATTGTTCCCCACTCGGTCCCGGCTGGGAACAGAGGGTTTCGGGACCAGATGTGGAGAAGGGCGCCCTGTGAAATGTAGGTCATGCAGAGCCCAAAAAGGAGAGCAGCAGCAGGGCTGCTCTGGGCACATTGTACCAGGTGCTTCGGAAACTGGGTTTGATGCCACATCCCTGGGCCTCACTGAACTTCCCTCCAGAATGGAGCTTTCACTCCAAAATCACCTTTCTTTTGTCATTTTTGAGCACTTGCTCACCTTTGCATTTTCCCCCACAATAGGCGTTTAGTGTAAACCATTGCAAGTTCCATGGCTTCACTGGTAAGAGGATTAACTCACCATGCAGGCTAGTCTTGACTTTGCAGCTCACATAGTGTCTGCAAGAAAAAAAAACATTGAGCATGGGCGTTGGACTTAGTGATATCTTGCCCGTATTGAAGTTTTGACACTTACTTCAAAGTGGGCCTGGATTTCACCCAAGAACTCTGGTGTTCCCTTCTCGGCTGCAGATTCCTATCCAAATGTGGGCATTCTGCTTGGCCTTTCAGTATCAATTTCCTCGTGTGGAAAACTGTTGTTGATTTTCTGACACGTCAGCTCCAGGTGTCTTAGCAGGGTGCCTGAACCCGGGCTCGCAAGCCGTGGTGAAGCACGCCGAGGACAGTGCAAAATTGTCCCCTTGCCTCATGTCACTTATCTGCTTTTGAAGATTGGCCATGCCCAATGGAAAAATGCCTTAGAAGGGGAGCACCACTACACTTTGATTTTTAAGTAGTGTTTAAAGAAAGCAAAACTCCTTGTGCGCAGTCTTGGCCTTCATATGTCTTTTATTGCAGGAACTATAAAAAGTTTCCCAGAAAGTCTGGCTACGTTCACGTTATTTCAAGGTGTAAGAATTTCCCAGTTCCACCCCATCCAAATTCCCCTCCTTCCCAGGATAATCCTAATCCTAATCAGGTTTTGCCCAATGCAAGAGGAACTTGACTGCAGGACCCTTCTGTGCAACAGCACAAGGGCTGGGTGTAGGGTCTCTCCTGGGTGCCCTTGGCACCCTCGGGCTGCTCTACCTCATTTTAAAAAGCCCACGGGCAGCTGGGCCAGCTCCCGGGGAGGCTGCAGGATTACTCAGTCATTAAGGCAGGAGGAGAATAGTGCCTGGGATTTCCTTTGGAAACAGGAACACATAAAGCAGGAAAGGGTCCCAGAAAGACACTAGTTAAGAGAGAAGAAAAAAATCCAACCTGTGTTTCTCTGCTAGCTTAGTCACTCTCCTGAATGGAGCAATTGGACCTTCTGAGAGGGTCTTTATAGCACATCTGTCTTTGAAGTCTGATAAAGTGCATCATGATAATGTGAAAAAGTAAAGTTCAGTGTATCCGTGGGTTTGTATTCTTCTATACCTAAATGCCACCCCTATTTCTTTCTTTCTTTTTTTTAACACAAGTTTTGACAAAGCCTTTACTTGTAAATTAACTTATCCAGCAATTTCCCAAGTTTGCGGTTTCTAGTGATTTGAATTTTGTCTATTCTTTAAATGTTTAATCTCTGCACGATTGCTCAGTTACTTCCAAGTGCTAAAGCAGGCATGTTGCTAACATAATTAATTCTGAGAGGGTTCCTCTGATTAAGTTCACCTACAGCACCTCTTGCCTGATTTCTGGGTAAGTTAAGCACAGAACTGCTTCCTATCATTTTACTAAAAATGCTTTTAGCAACCTGAACCAGCCGTCTGCAGTCTGCAAAAGGCCTTTCTAAATAAATCCTCACAGAATAGTTCTGGCTCAGGATGTTTTTTTTGTTATGTTTTGTTTTTGGTCTGGCTTGCTGGAAAGCAGTGGAGGGGAAGGAACACAGATTTTATCTGGCAAGTGATTGCGCTTCCTTACATAGTACTTCCCTACCAGGAAGAAAAAATCTACCTCAGTGCCACAGACAGCGATGAAAATTGTCCCACTGATTTAAAGATTGCAGTAACTGCATCATTGCATTTTTTTTTACAGTCTAACTTACCTAAAGGAAAACATTAGTCCAGAATAGGCCTCATCATTTTGTACATGTGTCAGTATTGTAATTGTGGTCAAAAGATACACAAATAAGCACCAAGAACAACCCAGTGGAACTTACTTCAGATGTGTCCCTTCCTTCTGAAGAGATGAAGAGATTCCTGTTTTCAATTCCCCCTTTCATGGTCCTGGTAACTTTGTAAAAGTAGAACCTATTAAGTTATGGGAACTTGGGAAAGGACACGAATAATCAAGTCGGTGCTCAATGGAACAAAGTTTTTCCCACAAATAATGATTGATATCTGTGTCATTAGTAGGGTAGCTGCCCATCTCTTACTGTGATTGACAGCTTAATAAGGGACCTGGGGCTATCTTTTCACTGCTAACACACAACCTAACCAATTGCTTTTAAATTATTCCTAATTTGACAGAGTATAAGGAGAAGACATTAAAAATATGTATCTGGAGTAAAATAACATCTAGTGGAGGTTTTACTTGTGGTATTCTGAGTAATTCCATTTCAGAAAATGGAGTAACACTTAGTTAACAGATTTATTTTTTAAGGCACAGAGTTTTTAAAGAAAATTTTATAGTTGTTCTTTGGTTCAATTAGGAGCAAAAGAGAAGGGAGTTTTGTAATGCAATTGTCCTGTAAAGGAAAATGTTTTAAATTGGGGAGATTATGTGAGCAGACCACCTGTAGGGCATTCATAGCTCTTTTCTATAATGCTTCAAGCCATGCCTTGCTGCCTGCAGTCTGGCTAACAATGCAGGGAAAAGCTGTTTAAAAGGCTGTTCTCCCTTTTCCCTCTGGTGTTCACTAACTGTTACAAGTCTTCCTCTTAAAAAAAATAAAAAAAAAAGTCCCACGTCCCTTTAATTGAAGAACTTTAAGGCTCCATGGTGGCCAATTGGTCTGCAACAAGAGGAACCAGGCAGCAGGGAAAGAAACTTCAGACTATACATCACGTTTGGTGAAGAGAAAAGATCAAAGTTTTCCCAAACTCAAAAGAAACCAAGTTCCCTACAGATTAACCCTATTCATTTAGCTCCTCTTAAAGGAATGATGTTCTGAGCCACTGGGCAGACAGGTAAAAAGTTCAACAATTGCCAAAGCATTCTTCTGTTAATTCAACAGCCTTCTGCTCAAATAAATTAGCTTAGTCCTGACAGAAGAACAATACCTTTTCTCTTGAAAAAAGGACCATATTCCATATACAAAAGTTAAGTATGAAAGGTTAAGATGTTAGTTTAATCTGTTAAGGAGAGGCTGATCCAACAATTTCAACTCAACTCACTGCTCCACTGTAAAACATAAATCTGCAAGTTTAAAACATTAGCACTCGAGCAGCCTGCATGCCTGGAAAGGCAGGTGCTTAGAAAAGCGCGGGTGACAGGCAGACAGAAGGGCATTCGCCTGCCTTAATCAGAATTCATTTTAAAAAAAGTGATACTTAATGATCTCACCATGCAAGATGACTCTTTTGTACAGGTTCAGTTTAAGACACTGTCATCATTTAAAATGCACAGAGCAGAGAACTGCAGTGAGGCGCTTCCCACCTTGGGTAACTTTGTCAGAATGACTTCTTGAAGACTCGTCCTTGTGCCCACAATCTCTCTAGCACAGCTGGCCATCTGTTATACACCAGTGACTAATGCAAAACCATAGTTCATAATCTCTATCTCTCAGCCTTAGAAGCAACTAACAACACAGCAGCTGGAATAATCAGGGCAGGAGGAGGGGAAAACTTGAAAAAGTCAATTATCAAAAGTCATTTTATTGACAAAATAGAATACTCATATTTGCTCTTACAGGGGTAGCCTCTAAACTTTTTTTACAAAAAAAATTTACAGACTGTATAGCTTTGGATATATACATATTTTACACATCTGTACAAAGTAACAAATAATTATATAAATACATCCTTTAATGTAGGAAACCCGTATTTATCTGGGGTGTATAATTAAGACATGTTTTGATTCAGTCTGTGTTATAAGGCATTTGCCTGGTTGTTAATATCCCAAAAACTTGCAGTCCCAGCACTCTTGCCTGGCAATGGGGGGGAGGAAGAGCCTCCCTCCCACGGGCAAGGAGCTGCTCTTAGTCCAGAGTGAATCAGAAGCCGCTCTGCCCTCTGCAAGACTCGGGGGAGCCTCTACCCTCCTCTGCCAGCAAAATAATACGCTGGCTCCTTGAAGTGGGAGCTCCCTGCATGTGAATGGCGGGGAGGGAGGAGGGGGCTGCGGCCTGGGGCCTCTGCCAGCCGCATTGTTCCATACAAGCTGTGGCTAATAGGGACCATTAGGGGTTCATTAATGGCACCAAACAGCGAGGGGGCATTTTAGGCAGGCTGGTGAGCAGGCCGGTGTCCCTCATTCCCTAACCTTTGGCCTCTTTCCCCCCTCCTCACACTTGAGACAGGGGCATCTGCTTGGGGTAGGAGACAGAGCTGGCAGTGCCCGACCTCCACGTGAGGCCGGTGCTGACGTCGCTGTACAG
>NW_010586615.1:82175-102742 GCF_000705375.1 Tinamus guttatus | reverse complement strand
ACGCTTATTTTAGAGGACTTAAAATGTTGCAAGAAAAGCTGTTTTTGTTACAGCTTGACCAATGTTTATGAGTAAAGTGAAGTTGAGTTAAGCCTGTCCTGAAATAAGAGAAATGCCTTTACTGAGGAGGCTTGGTCACTCTTGCAGTTTTTGCCTTTCATTTGCTTGTTGCCTTTTGGAAGAAAACAAGAACACAGATGTTCTCAATGAAGCGAGTGCTGTAAAAGGGAGAAGTCATTTCGGTGCAAACCGTCGACTTTCAGTGCAAAACCTCACACCTTTTTGCTGAAACTGAATGATTTCCAGGAAAACCTGCTGGTTTGAGATTGCGATTTTGTGGTGTTTGAGCTACTGGGCTGACATCCCACTTGCACAATGTACAATTACTCCTTCCGCCTGCATTCCGATTGCCTTTGGAGGAAACGGCTGCAGCCGGAGACCATGCACAGCCTGTCCAACCTGAGCAGAGCACAGGAGCAACAAGGCAGCAGAAAAATCACTGTTGAGAAACGATGATGGCTTTTCCTACCTCCGTATACCAAAAATGGGGCTACCCAGCCATCTGCTCCACTGCTGGCTGTGGTAAACTGCTCCTAATGGAGCTGAGACAGCGCGCGAGGACCTTGCTTAGAGATACGAGCGGGGAAGTTGGAGTCTGGCACGATACGAACGGCTTTTTTTCAGCAGCAGAAGTGGGACATTCATCTGGGCTGTTGGCAGGAGTCCTCTGGAGAAACCACAACTCTCTTTTAAGCAAAGCTGCTCTGGCAGAGGGCAGGATATATGGAGAAGGTCTCTTTTATTTGCAGGGGGACAATTGAAGCCCATCGTGACTTGCTCACACTCCTCACCTCAGAACAGACCACGCTCCGGGCTCCCTTCCTTGTGACAGGCTGCAGGTCGTGCAGAAGCCCCCGCACGTCCCCATGCTGGATCCGGCTCCGCCGCCGCCCCTCTCCCTTCCCTCTTCCTCTCTTAAAATTTATTCCCCTATTTCCTGCCTGAGCAGAAAAAGCAAAAGAGAAACTTGCTGATTGATTTCACTCGTGGAAAGTCCCTGTCATCTTGTTTGATGACTTCATTGCCAAAATGAAATAGGCACGGGAGAAGCAATGTTTTCAAAACAATTTGGAGCGAGAGGAGGAAGGTAGTAGGAGGGGAGCCATGGGAAGCTGATGGCCTTTATTCTTCAATTCCCATGTTGCGTCTAGCTTGCTGCAGGCTATAGAGAGAAAGCAAAATTGTTATGATTCTTATTAGCTTTTATTTTATAAAGCCTGAACTACGCTCTGTAGGGGTTTCAAAGCGAAGCTGCAAATCATCGCCTGCCTGCCTGCCTGCCCGGCCACCTTATCTCCACCTTAATGTACTACCTGTCTGCGGGGAGGAAAGCTCCTGCCTTCCCGCCAGGCACGGGCACGGCGGCGAGTCCAGCAGCCCCGCCCTCGTCCATCTGCCTCCCGCTCAGCTGCGTTTCGCCCCGCGGCTGTTGCTGGCATCCCGCTCACACCGGGGCTTGCGGCTCCGGAAAATCTCTTCTTCCTCCCCCGGGGCATTTCAGAGAGCTGGCACTGATGCCAAATCCCTGCCGTTCGCTTGCGCACAAGGCTCGGAGAACAGCGCTCGTCCCAACCAAAACAGTAAGGAGCTCAGGCACTGCTATATGTATTAGATTGCTCTGCTGCCTTTTTAGAAAAGAGAGAAGAAGAAAAAAGCTCAAGATGACACGTTTCTTAATATTCATTATGGCCTGGAAGATTATGCTGATTGTTACCACAAGCATCTGACTGTGTCTGCCCTGTGCATTTCCATGTGACCCCCATGCATTCCTGGCTAGTGCCCTCCCCTGTTCTCATGATTACATGGATTGTGGCATTTTTTATTGTTTGTTTTCTGGAGAGAGTATTTTGGGATTCTGATTACAAACAAAGTACCAAGAAAACAGCCTGGTTGAGACACAGATGAGAAAAGGAGAGAATTTCTTTTGTGGAAGGAACTGTCTGGAGATTTCTGCTCATCCCTCCCACGAGCGGCTCCTGGAGCCGCACACAAAGGCGACGCTCCAGGAGAAAGGAAAACCCTGTGGAATCCATAGCTCCACAGGGCTCTGCAAGGGAACTGCAAGAGCTACCGACACCTGCGCTGGGATGGGCGAGAGGAGAGAGGAAAGACCTTAAGGGACAACTCCACCATGCAGGGAAAAGGAGCTCAGGCCTCTCGTAAAGGACCTGATCCGCATGGGAGCACCGCAGTGACACCAGTTTCACGGACAACGATGCCAGAAAAAGAAAACGAGGCTTGCAAGGAAACTGTCCTTCCTTGGTGAAGACCACGAGATTCCTGCACAGAGGCCGAACGAGTCCCGGCATCGCAGCCGCCCCTCTCGCTCCCTGCTCCAGCCCGGCTCCCTGACAAGAGCCAAGCAGCCCGGAACAGCGGCATTAGGGATGCAGCATTAGCAACACGCGAGGGCTGGTTGCAACGCGCCCGTGTCAGATGCCCAGACACAGGGAAATGCTTCATTAATCAAGTATAAAACATCAAAGGCAGCCCCGGCTCTTTCAGAGCATGACAATCTCCCTTCATCTGCTGCTGTCGCAATGGCACCAGTACTCACATCTCGCTGTAGAAACTGCCTGGCTTATTGCTGACCTATCTATCCAGCATCAACAAAATGACCCATGTAATCCCCCAATTCCATCTTTGCGCAGGCATCAGAGGGCACAAAATCAGACTCGGGCATATTGACGGCAACGTTTCAGTTTCAACGGCTCTGAAAGGTTCAAAGCTGCTGTTTTTAGGCCCGAAGATTTTCTCCCTCTGCAAAGGCCTCCCTGCTTAGAGTGTGAGCTGACAACTCCAAATCTCTGCCTCTTTTTCTTTTATAATTAAATAACAAAAACCCCTCTGGGCTCTCCCAGCCGATCACCCAGCAGTCCCACGGGATTAGCAGGAGGCCGTTGTGCTGGTTCCCGCATAGATAGCAATTTTCAAGGCCAGCAGTTGTACATACCTATCAAAGAAAGCTGCAGAGAGGATTTTGCAAACGGCCTCTTTCTCCAGCGAGGGCTCTGTTTGCTTTTGCCTTAAGTTGCCCCGTGTGCAGTTGCCCAGCTCCTGCAAGCACCAGGCAGCCCTGTTCCCAGTGCTCACACCGGTGTGCTCAAGCCATCATGTTGGCAAAATAAAAAGCCCTGAGCAGGTGCTTGCAAGCACAATACAACCCCTCGCAACAGGAGAACCAGCGAAGAGAGAGTCCTCGGGGGATGGAACGGGGGAAGAAAGTGAAGGACGGAAACGGGTCCAGCAAATGCGTAGGTGAAAACGCTGGGTGCACCGGGCGGCTGCTGCAGCCGGGGGGAAGGTGCCATCCCAAACGGATCCAGCCGCTCCAGGCCAGGAGCCCCTCCTTGCTTTTCATTAAGGTCACACCATGGTTTGACAACGACCTCCTGGCCCTACTGGCTCTGGCTCCAGGAACGGGTTTGGGGGGTTACTGCATGGACTTGAGCACACATATGCACAGAGGTACGATAAGACACAGCAGATCTTCTTCTGAAAGAAAAAGAATTCCACAGGGAAAGGCCAATAGCCTTTTTTAAAAACGCTTACGCATAATGATGATGGAGATCAGATGAATCGTTCTGTATTGGGATGGTATTTTCGTACCATGCACTGGAACACCGTGGACAGCTAACCCGGCACTGAAACGACTCATTTATTTGCCATAATTTAATGTCACTTTCCAAGAGATCTGATTTTTCATGGCACTTGATATTCTGGCAGACGAGCCGGACCGACGAGGTCTGATGCGAAGGCAATGAAAAATGTGAGAGAACTCCATAAAGTGAAGCAGTCAGCTTTAAGGTTCAGCGGGATGAACTCTTGCCGAGGATTTATGTGGTGGGATGCAGAGCTACGATCGCCTTCGAAATCATTATTAAAGTCACACAGAAAATGGGAACGGACTCCCAGCTTGTGTGATGGCAGTGCAAGATTCAAACCAGCTTTGTCTCTTGCAGCTTGCTCTGGCCTGCTCCAGCTGCCCCCATTCATATTCAAAAGCCTCTTCGGAGAATAAATCCCATTGACTTGCAGGGAGAATTTGCTTGTTATTTCTGGGTTTGCGGGCAAAAAGGTGACATCCTTCCTCCCGCTGCTTCCTTCAGGGCTTGCAAAACCGGACCCTGCTTGCTGCCGGGAGGACGTGTCTCAGGACCAGCTTCGCTTGCAGTATTTTTGGTATTAGCAAAAAAAAATTAGACACGAACAATATAACTTTACAGGTTATATTTACTATGGCAGAGGGCGAGAGGAAATTCTTGCTAGAAGAAACATTTGCAAAATCTGCTCGCTCAAAGGCCTAGAGTCAAAGCAGATACTCGGGAGAAAGGAGAGGCTAAAGCCGTGAATTTTTAGGAGGAAATGCGGATCACAAAATTACCCAATGGCCATCGTTCTGTGTAACAGCATTTTACTGGTAGGCTGTAAAATACCACTGTGTATTTTGGTGTGGTGGGATGGGATTTGGTTGGAAACAGGCAGCTCTTAGGTGGGTTTGAATCTTCCTTTTCATCTTGCAGACGGCCACGCGCCTCGTGAGGTAACTCGAGAAGCTCGTGCGAGGAGGACGCCCGTTGGTTTTGGTCCAATCTGACTTTAAAGCTGGTTTCATGGGAAGATCCGTAAGAGTCTGCATCTGCCGCAGCCCCTAGACTGGGGGAACAAGAGAAAGTGGAGGCCTGAAAGATACTTATGGCCAAAATGGGAGAAAAACCACCCAGGCTGAGCTTGGGAAGTGGGTACAACGGATGTTCCTCTGCTTGTGCAGAGGAAGGAGCTGGACAACATGGGGCAATGGAGAAAGGTGATGCTGATAGCAATGATTTTAACCACCCCCTGCCTCTTCCTGCATCCCTCCGATGCCTCCTCCTCCCCATACATGGGCTTTGCCCAGGGAAGTGCGTTGCAAGAGCAGGAAGGCAGGAGCCCTTGCGGGTGGGGAGGACAAGGGAAATGATTAAAGTCATTAAAGGGAACTTACTGTCTCAAGGCACTTTTCACTGCAGGGCAAATAGGAGCCACGGCAGCACCTGACCGGGATGAGATTGTAAAGAAAGGGAACAAAAGGGGAGCAGGCGCCTGGGTCCGGAGAGGCTCTGTGTCGCATCCCTGCTCCTTGCCAGGTGTTTTGTTGAGTGTGAGTAAAACATGCGAGTCCATTATCTTCTCTTTCTTCTCCCCTTGGCCCCCCAGCTCCTCTGCTAGCTGCGCAGCATAGAATTAATTCGCTTTATTCCAGCGCGGGCGATAGCCGCCTATCTTCCCTGCCTCCCCGCCGGCGAGGAAACAAATTTCCTCCTAAAGCGCTTTCCACTTGACCTGCTCTTTTCTCCGCTGAGAAAATTGAGGTCAGGGGGCCCCCACAAGACTCGGGCAGATTTAGGAACGGCTCGGCTGCATTTCCCACTTGGTCCAATTATTTCTCCAGCCTCTTCTAGGCTGGTGAAGAGGTTCTAGCTGATGATGAGCCCTATAAATAAGGAGTGAGAGCTGCGGCGGGGGCATGGGAGGTGTTGGCGAGAGAGCCGGGAGCAGAGTTATTAACTCCAGATGTCCTTTCCATGCGCATGGTGAGCACCACGTTCACGTGGCAGGGCAAGAAGAAGGGGGACACGAAGAGGGACTTGCTGCAGTGCCACCTCCCTCTCCCCGGGTCTCGCACTGCTGCCGGGAGAGGCCAGGAGGGGAGAGGGTGGCAGCGCTCCGGCTTGTGCTCCTGCCTCGCCGTGTGCTCTTGGAGCCCAAGACAGGGATTTCTCTCTCCTCCTGCTCCATCTCCACTCGCAGGAGTGGGCAGAGGCAGGGAGTGAATAGGCTGAAGGCCCACGCCGGCTCTAGTGATGAGCAACCAGTAGCTGCGGGTCCCAAGGAGGAAGGTCACCCACCAAGGACCCACACTCCATAAGGAAAATCCCGCTCCATTTCCACTTTCCCTTCCTGCGGCTGGGGGATATTAAGAGGAAACCCAATTTAAATGGACGACATGGACAGGCTCTTCACTGTTCTCCCTCAAGGAGAGGAGTTTGGCATCCAGCAGCCTTAAGGAAAGGATGCCAATCCCGCGCTTCCTTCACCCGCTCCCACCTGGAAGCGCCACCAGCTTCACGGTGCCCCCCTGCAGGGGCAGGTGCTCCCGGGCCACCCCGGGCAGTCGCCATCCCCTGCGACGGGCTCAGCACCGGCCAGGAGTCGACGGAGCGACGGCTGCTCTGGAGCTTGCTGATCAGCAGATGCAAATTCCTCCCGCACCGGCAGCGCTGATGTATTAGTGCCAGCTGTACACCTCTAATTGCTGTTGGTATATTAGCTGTATCTTCATTCAGCACCCCCATTACTCCTTGATTATGATTTATTTATTGCAATGGCACTGCTTGGAGAACCAAAACAAGCCCCAAGTCCCGCCGGGAGGTCCGGTGCAAAGTCTCCATGCACGCAGAGTTTCCTTTGGAGGCCGGCGAGATGCTGAGGGATGGCTTAGGGATTGAGGGCATGGAAACACCAGGATACCTGCGTGGCCAGCGTCTCCCTCCGGCAGGACTGGTGACCTCAGCAGAGGGGTCCTGTGTTGCAGACAGCAGCGGGGAAGGAGAGAGTCCCAGTGCCAGCAGCCTCTGTCCCAGTGACAAGTCACTGCAATTTTTCCTTATTCTCATGTTTGGTTATTGATTCCCAGGGAAAACTTCTTGCCTTGCCAGTACCTGGAGTAAGACGGAGTGAATAATTTACAAGAAACCATTTACTTGATAAATTTAGTCTCTCCTTCTGCTCCTGCAATGTGCATGAACTAATTGTGGCTTCTTTTTTTGCGGAAAATTATTCAACACACTGGCTGGTGATTTGGGCTATTTCTTTTTCTCTGTGTGAGCTGATTTTGAGCAGCATCTCATGTCAAGCCTGTGTATTTACAGCGGGGTGATTGTCACTTGTTCACGTCGTCTCCTTTTTCTCTCCATGCAAAGAAAACCACATCTAGCTACAAGCTGCAGGCCAGACAAGCATCTCAATATCCGCACCCCAGAGCCCCGTCCTCAGCACGGCCCATGTCCTCAGGCCACCATACTAAAGGCTCCCATATCACACAGAAAGGCCATCATGCCAAAGGCTAATAAAGACTGCTAAGTGGCAATTATATTACAATTACCTATCATCTCATTTTCAAAAGCACAAGCCGTTAAAAGCCAGCAAATGAAAGGACGCCAGGCTCCCACTTCCCCTGTAATGAACAAACACATCGCCCAGGGCAAGCTCCAAGGAAGGCGACTTTCATTACGATAAAAGTGCCTTAACCTTGACCAACAGATTGCTGCTCATTTGCTCTGCTCCTTGTTTTGTTGGGTTTTTTTTTCCCAAAACTCCAGTGTTTCAGTTTTGATTTTTTTTTGAAAAACACAAAATATTACTGAATTATCCATTTTTTATTCAATGAATGCACCAAAGCTTTTTGTATTTTTTTTCAGGTCACTGTTGCTTATGCAATTTAGAATGGAAAATGGCTGGCAGAAATGCATGGTTGCATTATTCATGCAAAAGGCCAACATCAAGTTAATATATTCCACTAATGTGGGCTATATAATATATTAAGTCAGGTAAAGAGTGCTGTATAATAAAAACCTGCGGTGTGTGGTATTTTGAGATTACTGATTTAAACATAATGGCTATTTTGGTCAATGTTTATGGAGTTTTAATAGAATACCCATCGTAGAGCTGTCAACGAGGTAGCAAATGTTGATACTGTGCTGCTGGGTTCCCTACCAAAATGAAATAAGCTGTGGTAATATTAATATGGGTTGCAAAACAGAGACCCCAGCAAAAGTTAAAATTGCAGCATGCTGGCACTTGGCCAAAGCAACAGGAGTTTCTTGGTCTTCACATGACATGAGTCAAGCAGTAGCTCTGAGCTCGGAAGGTGAGCGCGGGCCCCGGGCTGCTCTTCAATGCACACGGAAGAGTGTCGGCTCTTTGTGCATTAAGACCTTCCTCTCCCCTTTTCTCCAGAGCAACAATAAAACGGAGCATATTTTACAAAGGAGGCAAAGCTACCTCCTCGTTTCAAAAGGGATGAACAAGCGGATGCATTTCAAGGACCCTATAGGCGGTACTGTTGCCCTGAATACTTTGTGTTGCTGCTTCCATTTTACTTGTCACAAAAGGAGCGGATATTCGCTCGGCACGAACTAAATGGAAAAAAATAATGGGATATTTAGAGAAACCTATTCTTCAATGCTATGCTCCTTGCTGATTTATTAGAAAAAAAGAAAAAAAGTCACCCCCCAAAATCATTCCAAGGTAGGGCTGAAAACCCTCTGGGCTTTCTGAGCTATTGAAGCGTTCACCTGAACACTGGGCTTGATTCCATGCTAAATTTCCCAGGGTGAGGGTTGGAGTGTATAGTCCAATAACCCACAGCAGCTCTCCAAAGCCAGGCAATTAGTGGAAGGAGGATGGATGTGCACAGAGAAGGATCTGCAGGTTCGGCTTTAGCTGTTACGAATGCAAGGCTCCCTTTCCCCTCCCCTCCCACGCAGCGATGTTGATGGTGGGAGAGGAGAGGGCTCGGGTTCAAGCACCGACCTCTAGATTCTCCACTGGCACAAACGGACACAGCCCCACTGAGGTCAACAGAGTGACATGCCTGAAAGTCGCTGCCAAAGGGATCTCTGGAAAAAAAAAATAGCATCAAAGCACAGCACTGCATTTAGGAGTCCCTCCTGCGGCTGCGCCCTGCCCCTCCGCCACGGGAATTCTCCCGAGTGCTCACACTGCGTGAGCGGAGGGCTGCACAGCATGGCGAAAGGGAAGGAGTAACCCAGACCCGTGCTCAAACCTGCAGGTGACTGAGATTCTTCCTGCAGTAAAGCTGGTCTTGAAGGAAGTGTGATTTTCTTTCTCACACGCTGTGGTCTTGCAGAAATGCAGAGGAAACAGCAGCGCGGTGCAGGGAAAGCTGGACAGCTTGAGATGGAGCCACCACGAGTAGCCAAGGACCCACCTCCAGGAGTAAAGACACACGACCTCCCCACACAGCTCCCGAAACGCAGGGTTTGTCTGTGGGGCCACCTTGCCCATGGCTACCTCAGGCTGGGATCGGAGGCTCCGAAGTGCGGGTCTCCCACTGCTGATTGTGCCAGGAGCCCCTAATTGCCTCCAAGCAGACGGCTAACCCCATGCGAGATGAGCTGTGTTTAGCAAAATGAGCTCTGCCCTTCCTGCCTAACAAATTTCTGGTGATTTGAATACATTGTATGACTTATTTCACAAGCTTTACAGGTGGCTGCATAGCAATTGGCAATTCCTGTGCGGGAGACTTGGGTGTTTGTGTATTTCTGATTAAATTATCCTCTGAAAAGCAGATTCATGTGGAAAGGTCTTGTCACACATCTCCCAGACACGCTGCACTACCCTGCCCTGCGGCCCTGATGGCCAGGAGCCGTTGGTCCAAGAATGCTGATGCCTCCTCCGAGGGACGGAAGGCAACAGAGGGTGCTTTGCCTCCAAGCTCTGCAGTTCCCCTGGTTCCTAACCCTGATCTGTCACTTTTGGAAGCCCAGATCTGCTGTGGCAACAGGAGGAGCTGTCCGAGCTATTTCTCTGCTTTCTGCCAAAGCCTCAGGAGAAGACTCCTCTCCAGGCCCCATTAAAAGGAAGGGAAAGATGCTGAGATTCTTCTGCAAGAGAACGAGATGTGATTCTTTAGCTACCTGTTCCCCTTCAGTATAGAAGCCTGAAGACAAATGGAAGAACCTGAACAACACGGTGTATGACCTGGCAGGTGAGGTGTCCTCTGTGGTCCTGCCACTCTCTACTGCTGGGAGGTAATTGCAGGCAACTGATACATCTTCAGTCACCTTCACTCGGATACCTGCTCTCCTACAAGTCATTTAAGCAGCCACGGACACGATGCACTTTGTCATATATCTGGTGAATGGCCCAGATCTTGCTGGCACATCAGCTACGTTCCCTACGTGCACAAAGGGACACATGGAGAGCAGGAAACCTCTCGTCTAAGAACATGAATCACCACCACATTGGCACAGACCTATAGCAGCTCCATGTGTGTCCCACCCAGCACTTTCAGGACCACACTGTCTCCAGCAGAGAAGTCACTGTGATACTCACTGGCAGATTTTGCAAGCCTGTGGCTGGGCAGAGGAGAGCAGGGTGACCAGGCAGTGGGTATGTGCTCAAGTAACACCACTGCTGGGGAAGGACTGAGCTGGGTCAGTTTTGGTTTGCATTTTGGAAGCTGTAAACTGGGCTTCACCCTCCCTAGGTGCCAAGAAGGACCCTCAAAAACAGAAACTCCATGAGCGCAAGGAAAAACATCAGAAGTAAGAACTCCAAGAAGACAGAAGCAGCAATCTAGGGTCAGCTGTTTGGACCCAACACTCTAGAGCCCAGAAGGAGCTCCAGCCAACCCCACGGACCGCAGACCCCCACGAGCGAGCCAAGGGAATGCGGTAGCGGGTGGCGTTCCACCACGGCCCCTTCCTTGGAGATGCCCTCTGAAGGGTGCGCTCCTGGAGCCGGTCCTGCCAGGCCGTGATTGCCGACGGAGCTCGTCACAGATGAGCTAATCCGTCACGGCGTGGACATGTTTACGAGCAGCTGACAGCCCGCTCTGGGAGGTGATTGATACTGATTTGAATTGTTATGCAAATATACCTCTGCCAGGCTCTTTGCTGCAAATTCTCTCCGCTTGCAGCAGCGGTCATTTGCCATGCTTCAAAAGCAGCACCGCTCTTGTTCCTCCTCTCCTTGTTTTTTGAATAAGGAGCAGGTGAACTGGACTCTGTGGCCTCAGACACGATGTCCTCAAGTAGAGCACATTATGTGACAGACCCCGAGGATGAATGTTCATCGGTGCTGAACAACAGCCATTCCTGTCGCTTTTTCCTTGGCCTTGCACAGTCCTTTGTCAGTATGTGCGACCCTCTTGGTAGATAGAGGTTTCAAAGGTCCTTACAAGGAACTAAGTCCCCCCTTCAAAGCGAAAACCTGGTTTCTTACAAATTACAGATTTGCTGCAAATTTGCATATCAGAGGAAAAAAAAAAAAAAAAGCAGTGATCAAAACCATACCTCACTCCCTAAAATCCCATCCTGGGGCACAGCCTGGAGAAAGGTGGTCTGAAGGAAGAGAGAAACTGTGAACAACTCAAACCTAGATATTAGCTGCCTTGGCTCTGCTTGTCCTCATAACTTATGGGAGAAACCTTGAACTGTACCAAATCGTGATGCTCTGGTCTCCTTGCCAGCCACCTGACCACACAAGGAAATGAAAAAATGTATTAAAGGAATTAGGAGACACACTGGCAACACTCTCATTTTCTCCTGTCCAGGCTTTGGAGAGGACAACACTGCTTTGATCTGCAATGAAGAGCTTTGTATTCAGGAGGAACTTTTAAATTTAAATCCAACTTCTAAATTAGAAGGGAAAACAAGGCTTTTAGAGTTTAGTTAGAAGCCGAGGCTAAGATTGGACTTATTTCCTAAATATCTGTCTCTCTGCATTTTTTTCTTTCTGTTTCCTCACTGTGGGCCCTTCATCCAAACACTCATGCTCAAGTTATCAAGATTCCTCCTGTCCTGCAAGAGAGGCGTGTGGAAAGTGGGAACAGAAGAACCTCAGAGAACTTTAGAGGAAGCTGGAGAAGACTCAAACCTACTACTAGCATGATTTGCCAATTTTATTAAACCAAAACTGATCCCGTGCTGTAATTCCGAAGTTTTGATGAACATGAGCAAAAACTGAGCTTTTTTTTTTCTTTTTTTTTTCACTTTAGTTACCTTTCTTCACTGTAGGTATTGCCAAGAAGAAACTCAACCCAAAGGAGCAGTTTGCCTCTTGGTAGCTACAGTCTCCAGAAAGCAAAGTCCCCTTTCTGAGAGCAACTACAGCCAGAGATATAGAAAAGACTCCGAAGGACCCAGAGTGCTTCATGACAACTGTGGAACATCCTGCTTAGGGAAGCAGTCACTTCTTAAACCTCATTATTTTGTGGTGACCCAATACTCTGCACATCAGTCTTCCAAACCATGACCCGATCACAGCTCTCCTTCCCCTCACTCGCAAACTCTCTCTGCTGTTTTCGCGTATTCTTCTCTGATTTTGACTAACCAAAACAATCGTGTCAACAGCAAGTCTCATGGCTTGTGTTGCTGTGCTCAGAGAGGGCTCGCTCAGCTCCCTCTTGGAATCAGCTACCAGGTCTCCTTGCAGTCTTTGGCTTGGGCTGATGGCTAGCAGATTAGTGGACACATCAGCGGGATTTTAGAAGTGCGATCTAGAAAGAATTGTGCTTTCTCACCAAGAGAACGACTGCTCCAAACCGCAAGGTGGGCCGGAGCGTGTTGAAGCAACGAACCCCCCTTAACGCTCCCTGCTTGAGCTGAGATCCCGGCGTGTCAATCTGCGGCTCCCCAGGGCTCGCACGTTCATTGACACATCAGCCAGACCTCCCCCTCCCCAGGCCTGCCAATTTTTAATTGCTCTTCCCTTCAGTCTCCCCGCGATCCCCGTCACGCTGTGCAAACTCATGCGTGTCTTGAGCTGCCTGCAAACCCTATGGCAGCCCGTTAGAGTTGAGCATGAGCAGAATGCAGGGCATTAATGAGAACCACCAGGACCCCCGTATCAGTCCTTTGCCTCCCGCTCCCATCGATCTGCTGCTACCTCTGCTCTTTAATCAGACACCTTGTAAGGGTGGAAGGGTACATTTACTGCCACACTCCTTCTCCTCCCAGACAATCAATGGCTATTAAGTGCATCTTTCAGGTGGGTAGACAAGGGAAGACACAGAGATTCACACTGCTCATCACCCTGAAGAAACTTCATTTTCCATTAGGTCTGATAAACAAGCTTGAAAAAAAAAATCAGCTACCTACTTACACCTGACAGGCATCAGCAAGGAGTTCCATCTGCATAGGCCACGCGGCGGTGGGCTCAGCAGCGCTTACACATCCGCGGCGCGTAGTACGGAGAGGCGGCGCGCGGTGCAGCCGTGCAGCTATTCCCCTTCTGTCGCCGCATCCAGAAACACCTCCGCGCGGCACCGCGGCTCGCGGCGGGGAGCACGGGGCATTTATTGCCTTGCTGGGAAATGATGGGGATGCCGGAGCGCTGCGAGGCTTCCCAAAGGGCTTCTCGTTTTCTCTGGTGTGGAGGAAACCGCGTGCGAGGCTCATCGGTGGCTGCCGGGGTTGGAAAAGGCTTTCCAGGGTCAACCCTGCCGAAAAATAATGAGGCTTTAAGTGGTGAGCCAAAACCCCCAAAGCCCCGTGGGGATTGGAGTGTCCCAGGGCTCATCAGCTGTCAGTGTTGGGTGTCCAGAAGGCCGCCTGCACCCTCAGGCTGCCCCTAGCAAAGAGACACGATTTGGGGCTGAAAATTCGGTGACTCCATTCGGAGCCCAATGTCTGCTCCTCTGAGTGGGTGTTTAAAGGCAAAAAGCCCCAATATTTTAAGAAACATCTGAGGCCATGACACGACCATCACTTAAAAAGCTTTGCCAACCTAGCAGGGGAACCCATCCAACTCCATCCTTACCCCTGAGGGAGTGGGGAGCGATTTAAGGTGCAGGGAGCTTGCCCCAGTGCTTGACTGAGCCCAAGCAGGAGGAAATGCTGTGGCCAAGCACAGCAACAGGAGCAGAGCCTACGGGTTTGTGGCTGCCAGGAGATAAATCAAGGTGCTGAGCGCAGGAGAAAGCCCTTTGCTTTCACATGTGCATCACAGCTTCCCACACAACAAGCGCAGTTCGACAACTTGGCTCCTGATTCACTACACCTATTCGTGGCAGCATGAAACAAATATGAGCTGCTTCTTAATAGGAAACCTCAAACGCTCCATTACATGCCCAGGCATTCACATATTTCTACTGCCTCTTGACTCGGAGGCAAGCCTTCCACTCGGAATGTTCAGAAATATCAACAGTGCCCCTTAATCACTGCAGTAATAATTCACGCCTTAAAGAACAGTTCAATATGACCAAAAAATCGAGTTTTGTAGAACCCGGCGGATCATTCCAGCTGTCTCTTTCTGTGCTACAGGAGGGAGCTTCATGAGGATAATGCAAATTCCAGTTTGGTGGTGTAAGAGGTGATATTCCAAATCACTCCTGTCAAAATTAAAAATGGAACATTAATAAAGTCGCCTTGATCATAATAGTGCCTCAATGCAGATCCTCTGGTAGGAAACCAAAGGCAGGAGAAACAAACTGCTGATTTGGGGAGTGCCGGGTGGGACAAAATAAAGGGAAAAGCTGCAAAGATAAGTATAAAATCCAGCCCATGGCCTGTCCAAATCCACAGAGCTACCTGTGACCAGCAAATTCCGCCCTTTGCTTCCCCTGACACTGTATATATGGGTTAATTCCCAAGTGCTAGATTTGCAATCCAGTTATAAGTACAGAAAAAGACACTAAACATTGTTAGAAAATTCATCATTTATACTAGTTTCAGTTAGCTGTAATGAAGATGCAGGACCTTTCAGTTCAATTCAATCAGACCCGTTCACCAGCCATCTTATGATCCATTAGTTCAATCCCTCCAAATTTGATTGCGGTGTGTTTTGATTCAAATCAATTGTTTTCAACTCTTCACCATTGATTTCCATGGACTGGCATTATTCTAGCGAGCCCTCAGTTAAACTCGGGGCTTTGAACCGCCGCGAGCGCCGAGCAGGGGCTGCCCGTGGGCCCAAACAGCGGTCCCTGGTCTAAAGGAAGATGAGGAGCATCTGTACGGAGAGACTGCGGAAAGGAGCTGCTGGGGAGCTAGAAGAAAACGGGAGGAAACTTTGAGACAGAGGGAACAGCCTCTTGGCAAATCCAGCTGTGCTCCAGCCGTGAGCACATCCGAGCGGACAAGCAGCACGTGGACTGCGTATAAAGCAGGAGCCAATCTCCTGCCAAAAAGGAGCTCTAAGAAGAGTGTTTCACTCCCTCGGCCTCCTCCTGACACTTTCCATCATCTAATCGACGGGGTGTATTTCCTCCCCAAAACCTCTCGCGCTGGCCTAAATCATTCTGAACTGACATCCATCCTCGCAGGAAGGGAGCGCGCGAATCTCCTTGAGTCTTGTCACAAAACCAGGTCAGTGAAACGAGCCCCAGGAGCATCTTTCGAAGGCAGGCAAAGAGCAGCATCAGCTTGCCACGTTTTTCCAGCAAAGATGAAAACGTTGACAATGCCGAAGTCACCATGTTGGCATTCCCAGTTATTCCACTGGAATGGGTTAATCCAGAAGCCTCAAACTTTATAACCATTTCAGAAACAGCCTGCGAACACCGCAGAATATGAGCTGTTCTAGTCACAGGCAACCAGGCCTCTGGTAGATGATTCAGTGGATACGATACGGGGGAAAAGAGCTCGGAGAGAGGAGGAAAAACTGACTAGTGTGTTGCTTAATGGAGTGAGAATGAATCGGACAGCACTCCTGCTAACGTGTCGGGATTATGCTTAGCAGTGTGAATGACCTTGTTGAAGCTAAAAAATGAATAAATTCACAGCTACGCATGCAAGGGAAAGCAGAGCGTCCCAGACACCCACTGCAAACGCGCAGCCCTGCGGTTCTGCCGGCGCCTGCGCCGGGGGGCAATTCTCGCCCATTCCCGTTCGACGTGCGGCCCCAAAACGGAGCCGTCCAAGGAGGGCTCCTGAAAGCCCTGGGCAACTGCTTCTCCTTGGCCAGTGAAGAACAGGCCATCCTCTAGGCTCCCCCTTGCAAGAAAACACCCCGGTACCATAACAGCGAGGAGTTGGTGTGTGCTAAACTCAGCTGTGGAACATGTGGGAACGGGCTAGAGTCCCCAGAAGCATCTTTTGCTTCAGCCTCGACACCAACTTCACAACTGTTTCATTCCCAAAAACTGCAGCCAAGCAGCGACGAAGTTATCTGAACAAATCAATTTGGTGCCTTGGGAGCTCCACACATGCAGAGATGCCAGGGCCTATGCAATCCCACGACTGCATAAAGACAAATCCAACGCTTTGTATTTGCTTAGCACATAATTACCACGTGCAGTTATCCCCGGGTATTCAGATTTTACATTGTGGCTTTTTAATAAGAGAGGAACACGTAAAGCTGTTGGAAAGGGAGGTTTGCTCTTGACTTTGAGTGCAAAGTTTTGCTCTGTGTATGTTTAAACTCCTTCACTCAAAGAGTCAAAGCTCTCCGTGCTCCTATCCAGGAGCAGCAAGGACGAAGGCTTGCAGGGAGGAGCAGCATATAAATCAATACCGTGGCACTCCGCAAGAAGCACCAAAACTCAGGCTGAATTAGCTCGTGCCGGTTTGCTCCAACGCAAGTGCTCGTGCTCCAGCTCTGCCTCCATTTCCAGCATCCCAAGGGGAACAAAGCACCTTTAAACATAAACCAGGAGGTCTAGGAAATTGTGGGGGAAAGGACTGGGCTTTTTCATCTTCCTTCCTCTCCCCTGCTCTCCCATTAATGATGAAGGTTTCTCAGTGTCCTGGAGGGAGGGAAGGGCACCCTGTTGCCGCTCGGCATCAAACCCGCGTGTCGGCACCGGGAGCTGCTGCCTCCCTGCCCCTCGCCCAGAGGAGCCGCCGCGTTCTCTCTGTAACGCAGCCAAACGCCGGCGCTTTCCGGGGAGCCGTGCAGCTTAAACACCATTGATTTATGCCCCCTCTCCGGTGTTCTCCGGAGCTTCCGTATGCTCCGGATGCATTTATATACAAAGGCCCTAACAAGTGCTGCAACGCACTACTTAGACGGGTGTTATTTAAGAATGACTTTTCCGTGACCTATAACATGCCTCCCTCTGCTTTTGTACAACATGCAGCCGATAACAGATTTGTCAGCGAAATTGCCTTGCTATCAAAATAATAAAGCCCAACTTGCAAGGTGACATTTAGGTGGAATTCAATTCACTTCTTTGTGTTTTCCTCTCTTTTTGTTTTATGTATGATATCTTTTTCCCCTTTGATTCTCGCTCTAAGGTCAGCGGAGCGGCGTCAGGAAAGCTGTTATTAAAAGGAAAAGCTTTATTTGATTTCGAGTAGAGGCTGGGCTGTTAGGGCAGATCTCCGGCAGCGGGATGCGGGATCATTCCCTGCTCGAGGTGCAGCTCTTCCAGGAGCGTGGCCGGGCGGCTGCACTCCGGCTCCAGGTCTCGGCCACCCCAGCAGCTCCGTGTTGTGACTCACCGCCTCTCTGCTTGCAACAGCGAGAAAGCAACAGTTACCAATTAATTATAGATGTGCCGGCGTCCAGACATGAGCTCACACTGTTGGCTCGGCAAACCGAGCTAATTAATAAATAACGATGATGATGATGAATAAAGATGGCAATAAACAAAGGGGATCCATAGCTGGCAAGGAGCATCGCTGCTCAACAGCCTCCTTGCGTGGATCCCCGTCGCTTCGCAAGACTTCCTCGCTTTCCGGTAGTCACCCTGGAAGCTGCTGGCAGAATCGGGACTAATATTTCTAAGCTAAGGACTGTGATTGAGGTCCCTTCGGTCAACAGTGCAGACAAACTTGGCCCCTGGGTCAATACCTGCCATGACAATGACCCAGAAATGCACTGAAACAAACTAAAGGCAGCAGATCCAGCCACCAGCTACAACATCCAAGTGGACACTTCGGTCTGACACAGCCAGCCGCTGCCCCCAAGGAGGTTTCTTTGGAGAAATGCCAACGGATTTAGTTACATCTTCATACAAAGCTTCTGGGTGCTGTATCTACCTGGTGTCTCCGTCCCACCTCACTGACAAGTCCACAAGCATCCACAGCTCCTGGGACAGGACATCTCAGGCAGTGGTGGGGTCCATAGGTTTTGGAGAAAGCCCTTTCTGAGATGCTCCTGACTCCCTCTGAGGATGTTTCAAACTACTCTGCCCTCTGGTACCCTCCTCACTCTCATTCTGTGTCACCCCCAGGGAGCTTCCCGTGTCTCCCACCTGGGGCATGGCTGCTTTTTCATCTCCTCATTGCCATGTTTGCATGACAGACCGGAGCAGAGCGGGCAGCTCTTCCACTATGGGCTAAAAGCACGGAGCAGGGAATGGGCAGAAGGTGCCCTACCCAAGACAGCGGACAGATGTCCTGAGACTCACAGGGCCATTGATTTTAGACTGTATCATGCTATCCACCAGTAAAGGAGAATCAGAGACTGATGCTGCCTATTCCTTTCTACCTTGCCTCTGGTCCTCTGCCTCTGAACCCTTGTTATATTTGTCCTAACGGAGGTATCGACTGAAACAGAAATGATTGATGACCTAAAATTCCAAGCTTAACCAACTCTTTCGTTCCTTCAAAGCTGGGCTTTCAGCGAGAACACCAATTAAGGGGAATTTCTTAGAAGCAGAAAACCTCCATTAATGCTTATTTCTTTTTTCCCATTCATAAAGAGAATCTAATTATAGAGGAAAAAGATGCTTCCCCTTTAAAGGCTGGGCAACATTTTAGCACATCCCGGGTGCAGAGCTAGGGCTCTGCATTCAGCTGCAACATTGATACTCGCTTTGATGTGTAGGGCTACAACCTTGTGCTTGCAAACCCAATGCCATATGAAAGACCAGGCTTCATGCTGAAAACCACAGGCTTCCAGCAGTGGAAAACCCACCAGGAGAGAAGCCTGCAGCAGCCTGAAATGACTGCGGTTTCCTCATTCTTTTAATGTTTTCCCCAACACTGCTGTTGTCAGTCATTGTTAAGCATTAAATTGCGTAAAATACAAACTCTTGAAAACAAACAGCGGTGCTTATCAGCCTATGTCAAAAGTCAATTTTTGCTTTACAGCAATTTCGCCTGGAAATTACTTTGGGCACGATGTGTTCTGCAAACCCGCGCTGGCCTCCAGGCAGGACACGGCTCCAGAGCTCGGCAGCCCTGGCAGAAACTCGGAGCCCAGATTTGTGCTTTTCGGACTCCTTCCATGGCTACCTTGATGGGAGGACCTTGCCTGGCTGCCTAGAGTCAAGATACTTCATGGTTGGAGAGAAGTCACCAGTGACCCATGTGCTCTGGCCTTAGACAAGGGCAACATACAGGAATATCCCTACTGTACCTGATGGCGCGTGGAGCCCTGGGCTGAACTTTAGTTCAGAAGTTTGAAGATAAGTCATATGGGAAATCTCTATGATTACATTAGCATCTAGACTAAAAGGCAGAGGAAAATAAGAAATCTTGGGGATTTTGTACTGCCAGTGAGGTCCTCAGAGTGTGTTCCTGAGAACTAATGCAATAAACAACTGCTGCTCATTGACAGACTGCGACGCCGTCCGAAGGGAAAGCAAGATCATAGAGTCGTGCAGAGCTGCCTGGTGTCTATATAATTAAAATGAGTATTACCTTACGATAGCAGCATCTAATGGCTCAGAAATATGAACTGTGGATGGCTCCTGTAAAATGCTGGGTTCCAACTGTCATTCCTGTCAGCATGATCCACAAATGTTTCCATTATAATTCCTTGTGCTAGGAAAGGTAGCTTTTTCAACTCATCTTTCCCATATTTCCTTCTGCTCCAAGGTGAATTTTCTTGGAAAGTCTGGACAAAACTTTTTTTCTGTCAACTTTGACAAAGATGGAAGTGAATTTTTCCCAAAGTGAAAAAAAAAGAGAAGTATTAACTTTGAAATATGGCATCATTGTGCAGCGCTGACCTTTATTTAAGCCCCAGAAAATGCAGTCTTAAACGCAGTGATGTTTGAAACCCCCAGTCACTCCAGGAACACTGCACACATTTGGACTGACAGCACCTTACCCAACTACTGAAAATGCTCTGAAATAGCTAAAACGCATGGACCCCGTCGCTGTGTGGATATTGTTTGCAGAAACCCCAAGGAAAGCTGCCCTCTCCCCATCTTAGAGCGAACGGCAAGGTCTATCAAAGGCTTCAGAGCAACTCACGAGCTCCTTGTCCCTCTCCGCATCCCCGTGACTTATCACCTCTTCTTCCATTTCGACACCCCTGCGCCGCCTCCTGCGGCCGCCCCTCGTTCCCCGGCTCTGCCGATGAACACACAGAGCTGCACGGAGGCCGAGCGCCTTGCTCAGGGCCACGGTGACTCTTGGTGACACATGCGGCGTCTTGGCCCTGCAACCCACAAAATACGAGTGCCCAGGCAAACAGGGTCCTGTTTTTCTGAGCATCCACATGCAGAAGCCTCTGTCCTGAGGGTCTGGGATGGTGAATGGGCACAGGGCTCCCCAAGACCCAGCTTAACCTCCTTGATCTGACGTACACTTTCCACGTGACCTTGGCCAAGGCACTTACTGCGTGATACTCAGAGACAGTCAAGCTCTTAAAAACCTGCCTAGGGGCCCCAGGGGATGGGTGGGGAGACGTTTTTCAGAGGCGCTGAAGACGCATGGATTGTAAAATTCTTGCATGTGCTCAGTGACGTCTTCGGAGATATAAACGCCTTTGATCATCTGACCCCCCACGTCTCCATGGTCCCAGCTGCCCCTTTTGCTAAAGAGCAGGATCCTTATTTCCCTGAGCTGACGTCAGTGGGGCCACCAGGTACGAAGACGACG
>NW_010586615.1:62767-79024 GCF_000705375.1 Tinamus guttatus | reverse complement strand
CCTTCCCTGGGAGCTGCTCCAGCCACCCCTGCGGCAGCCCCCACAAGCTGGTTTAGCAGCTCAGCCATCCCCAGCAGTGTGAACGATCTAATTAGCCTGAGATTATTTCCCATGTCTGGAAACAGGGTGCTGCTGGCAAAGCCACGGTGCGGTGCTTGCCGGCGAGCCCGCGAGGAAGCGCCTCCTCCCGCCGCGCCGGCCCGCCGAGCTGCGCAGCCCCATGCCCAGGACGGGGATCTGCGAGAGCTGCCGCGTCCAGGCACTGCTACTGCGGCCCTTTCTCCTTGCCCAAATTCCACTAAACCCAGCTGGAAACGCTCCTTTGCTTCCCAGACTCTGCGTCTCGGGACACCGTGCACGACAGCGCCACTTGGTGACACCGGCCACTGAGAAAGGACTATCAGCAGCGACACGTGGGTCGCGCTAGTGTTGCTGGCACAGCTCCCACGGACCCTTCCTGGGGCTGAGGTCCCGCTGCTCCATTTTTCCCATTTTTTTGCCTCTACTTTTTAATCAGCGCCCCTTGTTTGCTAGGATCAAAGGACTTAAAAGCAAAGAGACGGTGCTCCAGCCCCAGGCATGAACAGTGAATGAGAAAGTCAAGTACGGCTTACGCAGGTAGCCCAGAGGGGATGGAGATTTTAATTTGAATTAATCTTGAATTATAAGATTTGAATACTGTCATTTGTTTCAGTCTTTAATTCTCAGGCCTTCCATTTTCTTGTTCAATCACAAGGAAAGCGCCTCATGGCCAAGAACTCCCACACTGGTCCAGATCTGAAGGTTACGAACGCCGAGCTATCTCGTCCACCGCTGCCTGCTGAAGATCCCTAGTGCTCAGAAATAGCCACTGTGCAATTAATTCTGTTGCAATAATACGGCAGCACCAATTACTGAGCAGACTCTTGGAGCAATAAAAAAAATATACTAAGTCTTACAAACGAAGTCACAGTGTAATAAATGTCTCTTTTTTGGAGGACTTCCATCTTTATGCTCTTACCTCTCAGCTCCTCATTAGATTTTTAAAGCTAATACAAGCCCTGCTCTCGCAGCATTCAGTGTGAGGCATGCCAGCCCCAACGGTCCCTGGCTCTGACTTCTTGTCTAACACAGAACATTGAGGTTCATCCATCAGCTCAGCTCGTGTCCAGGTTTCCCAATAGTGCTGTCTTGCTCTCCTGAAAGACTTTGGGAGGACAAGAAAAGGTACGACATGAATGGAAACCAGGAGGCCAGGCTTCAAGAAGGGTTTTCATGAGGAAAATGATGGAAAGGCATAACTTGGAAGGGGACCCTGCTTGGAAACTTCTGACATCTGGGATTCGATGGCACTTAGTGACGGTGGGAGATTTGAGAGGACAGGGTTTGTGGAGGAATCTTCAGCCATGCTGAAGGATTTCCATGAACAACTCCAAGCCCTCCGATCTGCAGGCTGTGCCCGTTGGGGCTATTCCACTTCCACATCCCTGTCTCCCAAGGCTCTCGTTCCCTGCCAGAGAGATGCAGCGGCAGCTCCAGGAACCTTACTGAGCCGCCGCAGGCTGCAGCCTGGCTGGAACGTGGAGTGAAAGCAGGTTTTGTTCAGGCTTGGAAACTGCTGTGGTTCGGTAGGAGGTTCGGTAAGTTCTGCAGTGGGCCAGGAGCCTTGGAAACGAGGCCGAGGCAGACACCAAGGGGCAGGGATTGAGAGCAGGCTCCCAAACAGCGCGCAGGAGCCCGCGCTCTCCCTGCCAGCAGGCGCCGCGGGATGGAGCAGCCCCTCACTGGGAGTGGGACCCCGCCGGCCGCTCCGCGCGCCGGCTCCCGAGCGGCAGCGCCCGTGTGCCCATCTGCTTCTGTGCTCACTCACCTCCCCAGCGCACAATCCTCCCCCTCAGCCCGGCCCTGCTGAGGAGGTGGTGGACGAGACCCCAGTCTCGGTGCGTAATCCCCATTGCAGGTCTCATTTGCCTTTGAACGGGCAGCCCCGTGGCTCAGTGCCGGCCCTTGCTCTGCGGGCTCTCCCCTTGCTGTTCCAAAACCATCTGATTGCCCTTGTCCTGCCCCCGAGCCCTCGGCATGTAATGAAACTGTGTCCCGTTTCTGTGTCAGAGAGAAGAAAATGCCATAGAAAAATGCAAGGGAGAAAAAAAGAGAACAGAACAGGAAAAAGGGAGCTGTGACCGCAAGGCCACGCAGGGGCCTCGCCGGAGCCAGCAGGCCTGTGCGCAGGGCCCTGGCTGTCCCCCTTTGCTTTGGGCAAAAAAAATGGAACTTGCAAAACCTAAAATGAAAACACTCCTCAAGTAAACTCTGCTGAAGTGAAATTCTGATTAGGGCTTCATCACCCTGCTGCCTGCAGACACCCTCTCAGTTCAATTCAATAGTCTGTCATGCTTGTTACTGGGAAATGAATTCCCTTCACACTGACATTTCATATACTTACTGATACAGCATATAATGAACACTCCGCCAACCCTGTCAGCTCCTTGCACAACTAACTTTTTATTACATGTTTTTTCATTATCATATTCAAATTTTCTTTCTTTTTTTTTTATTTTTAAGAGCTGCCTAGGATAACGGCTCTTGCCATCAGGCTCCTCCTTCGGGCCTGGGCAATGAACTGACTCCTACCCCACTACCCACAACCGCGTCCGGCCCTCGTGGGCTCTTCAGCGGCTGCAGAAGATCCAGCCCCAGCAGGAACCCGCCGAGACACTGGGAGGGATAAATCCTCAGGCCTTGCCTTTGCAGGGTGCTGAAGCACCTCCTCAGCATCGAGCGCGCAGCGGTCGGCTGGGATGTGATCGTGCACGTGGCCAACCTGGGGCTAACTGCACCCACCCCATTGGCACGATACTTACAGTTAATACCTCTTTCATTCAGATGACTCACTCCAGTTAAGACTTTTTTGCTGTCATTCTCCTACAGCCTCTAACGCAAGAGCACTGCGGGGTGCAATACTGGCTCCGGGGTATTAATGTAGAAATATCGCTACCAAACACAACTGAGGACCTGCAGACCACCCCTGTGGCACTGCCACTACCCTTTGGCTCCTGGTAGCTTTATTTGGGCCTAAATGCACCTTTGATGACTAGATTTGCTGCTGGAACCTGGTGTCAGGAGAGACATCCACCAGCAGTAAGCCTGTTTTTAATCCTGTGGGAACATGGTCATCCGATGTAGATGCTTACCCTCTCACTTGACCTTCTTCTGCTTTGGTACAGAACTTCAAATAAACAGAATAAACTGCTCCCGAAACTCTGTGACAGGAGCCTGAGACACCTGAAATAACTCTACATTGATGTGCAAAACAGATAGAAGTGACAAGTACTCCCAAGAGTGGCTTTCCTTCTTTCCCCGTTTAACACTGCGCAGTTCTCATCTTTGCAGAAAGGTCTGATGCCTTCACACAGTCTAATCTCACTTAACAAAACTGCAAGACTCCAGGGGAGGAAAACCTGTTTTCTTAAGTCTTTAAAGGGTTGTGAATTCTTAGATAATAAATGATGAAGAACACCAAGTGGTACTTGCAGCTAGTGCAATTTTTAGGTTAAAAGTCAGACACTGTGGCATGCACTGGAAACCCAGCAATTAGAAAATAACATTTTTGTCTCATTTTTCTCCTGCATTTACAGAAGAACAGTCATATTTTAGCAGGTAAGAGTTGTATCAACTTGAAGAACTGGCCTGAAGATACCTTGGAAAAGGTAGTTGTGCCGAACCTACTTGGATACCCTCCTCAAGCGATTAGGACGCTAGAGGTGTCTTAGCACCCCTTAAAGGACTTCTCCTCCATGCATTTTTATACAAATGCTGTTCAAATGTCTATAAACTTTCAACACTCTAAGGAGACACAAGAAGCCAAAAGCAGCACAATTGTGTGCTGCATGAGGAAGTATCTCCTTCCAGTTGAACTTTCACCTGCTAGTCTTGTCTAATGGCCCTCAGTTCTGCTGGAAGAGACAGTCACCTTCTCCCGTTCTTCTGCCTCTTGCACATTTTTAGGCTAACACTATATGACTGCTGACCTGCACTCACCCTTTTCACAGATTCTTTACCAGGCTCTGTAATCATTTAATCACTTCTCAAAAGCATTTCACATGCTTGCTGCTCATCTCTGGACTTTTCCCAGTTCTAAGAAGTCAGTTTTGAGATGGGGAGTCTAGAATTGCTCTCGATAGTTGAGGTACAGTGCCCTAACAATGTTCCTTGGTCTTTTCCTGCTAATCTTACTGCATTTTGACAGTTGGTCTCTGCGATGCCATTTCCATAAAATAATTTTCGGTAGCTCCCAAGTCACAGAGGAACGAGATCCCAGCTCAGAACTCATCATCTCGTAGATAAAGCGACAACAGTCTTTCCCCATGTGCATCGCTTCGCATTTATCTGCACTGAATTTCACCCGCTGCTTATTCCCTAGTCACTCAGCCGCACAAGTTGGCTTTCTCTTTTACCGCTCTCCGTATCGGCATCAGTCTTCACACTCGGTGCTGACTCCTCTTCCAGCTCATTTCTGAGTATACTGAACAGGGCAGCTGCCAGCACGGACCCCCGCAGAGCTGCACTGCTGACCTCCCTCCACGGCAGCAGCAAGCAGTTCTTCCTCCCCTTCAAGTGGTTATCCGTCACGTGGCCTTTCCTCTCAGCCCACGGCAGTTGAGTTTTAAGATGCTTCTCTGAGAAAAACAGTCAAAATAACATCGGTTTCTATCTAAGTGGATTGTATCAGCTGGATTTACCTTGTCTACGTGCTTGCTGATGCCTTCAAAGATCTTTGGGAGATCTGTGAAGCCTGACATCATTTCAGAAAGATGTGCTGCCTCACTTACCCATGTGCTGCTAATTCGGTTCTTTCTTTTCTCCCAGTACCCGAGTCCAGGTCTGGACCTCCCTGCAGCCCTTTTCTGAAGTCACATCACATAACCTGCTCTCCACAAAACCACCTCTGATGCAAAGGCAGCTTTAACTGAAAGGCTGCCCAGGGCAGCCAGCAGCTGAGCTCCTTGGGTCAGGACTCGCAGCACACGGATAAAGACTCGGAAGGGATCCTTGGTCTTTTCTGCTCTTGGAAAATGGCTTGAACATCCCTTCTTGTTAAGAAGGTAGCAGACACTTAGTACAAGGTCTGTTCTCTTAGCTGAAAGATCACGAATTGATATGGAGTCTTCAAGAGCTGAACAGCATGGACGACCAGACGAAGAGTGCAAGCCACACCTGCGTGGCAAAGGATGTAACACAGCAGCACCCGCAGAGCCTGCAGCTGCGTCCTTGGCCTCTGCCTCACGCTGGGCAGCAGCCGAGGGACTCAGCAGAGATGAAGGGCACAAAGGGCACTGCAGCACCAGAGGTCCTCAAGAGCAACCCCTCAGCGCGGTGGCTGGCGTCTCTGCGGCGCAGGGAGCTTTGTGGAGCGGTTCCCATGGAAATGGGCAGCCCTCCGACACCTCTCCACAGCTTTGGGCAGGTTTTCCCCCAAAACGCTTGGACACAAATCAGGTGTCTCCAACCCAGGCAGCAAAGAGACAGCCCCAACCCAGCGCAGCTGCAGAATGAGACAAGCGTTTCTCTGAGGTGAAATGTGTCCTGATCCTGCTCGAGTTCGCTAACCAAAGTAGCTGAAGGCTCCAGAAACGATTCATTCCTCAGCACAACCTATCTGTGCATTAGTAATTCCGTATTAAAGCCAAGAAACTGAGGCACAGAAGATTAAGGTGAAACCTACCCACTGCAATGAGTAGTTTCAGGAGGCTTCAGCTGTCGTGGCTGTGAAGAACTCTGGAGAATTTAGCATCTTGCCAACTTTAATACGCGCGTCTCCATCTATCACTGAAGCTATCTGCATTTCTACACATTTAGAAACGAGGAGCTCCTTGCTGTCATGCTCAGCTACTAGCTCTTCATCACCACAGAACGACGCAGGGTTGCATACTCCCACCTTCCACCTTGGCTTATGACTTTATTTCGTGACACGGTTCTTCTCCCTCCCTGGCGTCTCCCTGCGGCAGCAAGACCATGAGAGCATCCCTGGGGGACACCCACGTCGCAGAGCCATCGGCTTTCTAGCCCCGAGCTGCACAGAGCTCTCTGGAGAGAGGATGGAATTTCTGATGGATGAGGGAGAAGACAGAAAAGAGAGGCACAATTTCTTATTTCCAGCCCAAATTGAATGAGAAAGGCACAATGCTGAAGTTGGTTGCAAAATTGGGCGCCATTTGTTGCACCTTGTGAAGAAACGGACTCAGTCTGGGGTGCAGAGTGAGACAACTTTATTTCCAAACCGACTTCTTTTTATACTTTCTTAACACAAGTGTTGCAAAGCGCACAACCAATCAGCATCTGGCCACCTGCGCGGTTGTCTGGCTTTGTTTCTTTTCTTCTGGCAAGACACGTCGCACACGAGGCAGGGGGAGGTGTTCCTCAGTCCTCGTCTTTCTCGGCTCTGTCCCCCATCTGCTGCAAAGACTGACACCCTTGTGGTTAACTATCTGCTAACAAGGTACTATTGTCTTTGAACAAGCCTCCACAAGAGTGAAAGAAAGACTGTGGGTCAAAAAGAAAGGTCTCATTTTTACATCAACCCTCTTTGTTTCCAACTTTTTAATGAAAAATTCATTCCAACTCAAAGGCAAATGAACTGCACGCTCAGGGAGCAGATGCAAGACATTAGTGTTAAGGAGCAGGCGTTTCCAGTATTAAAGACATTTTGTTACCATCAGTACAATCCCATGAAGAAAAAGAATATGTTTAATCAGAGCTGTGTTTTACAGTGCTGATGGGCAGGATGAGGAGTTTCTCACCAGCACAGGCTGAAAGGTGAGGAATTCCCTAGCTGGGGCCATGTTGTCTGGATAATGGGATCATCCTGGATGGATCATAGCTCACCACAGTCCCAGCCGGAGCAGAGTCGCAGTAACTGGTCCCTCGCTTTCTTCCTCTGGAGGGAACCAGGTTCAGATCTGTTTTTCCTTTGTAGCAGAGGGTCACAAGGATGATTCACTGTGTCGCTGCTGTCATGATGACAGAGCAAGATAAAATGAAGTGAATATAAACAAAACATTCAGAAGAAAGGCCTAAAATCGGGGAAATAACAAAAACAGCCCCAGAAAAAAAAAAAACAAAACAAGCCTGAAAGAAGGCTAAATTGCGCTCTGTGCGAGATGAAAGAAAAGAGGAAACACCTAGGGACAGCATAGAGCAACAGCTCTCACCTTGTGGGCCTGGCTTTTCACCAGAGCCTGAAAGGTTTCATTTAATGTGGGATTTGTGGCACTCCACAGAACAAGCCAAAACCATTCCCCAGCTTTCACCCAAGGACTGGTGGCTTTTGTCCTTCAGCCTCCAGTTCCAGGAGCTCTAGAAAGCGCCTTCCTGGGCACCGTCGCTGGACACAGGACAACATGTAGCCTTCTTCTGATGGCCAGGTTGTTCCTTGGAATGGATTGAGATCCACACAAAAAGCAACCTGAATGATCTGGAGACCAACGGCCCTGCTTTACCATCTCACTTTGACTTCAGGATAAGCTGTCCCATCCCTAATGCTCTTCCCGGCTTCCACAGCGAGACCGTAAGTGGATAACAAGCCGTGGGTCCCTCCCTTGGGATTAGAGGCAGAGGCACTGAACCCTTTCTAGAGGAGGCTTCAAAATAGTCACGGTTCATGAGATGAATTCCTCTCTGCTTATTATTCAGCTCAGCTATAGTTAAAGCAATTTAAGCTACACAACATAAGAGTTATTAAAAAAGATCTCTGCCTGTCAACTTTTCATTACATTACTGCTCGACATTCACCTTGTAAAAAAAAAAAAAAAAAAGAAAAAAAAAAAGAAAAAGAAAAAAAGAAAAGGAGACTTTAAAATTAAACTATGTTAAAGTGTAAACCAGGCACGGAAGAGGAAGAAATTAAAACACTATCGCTGGAATGCAGCTTGCACGAGCTGTCCTCCCTCCCCTCCCCGGCTATAGCCTGTTGGAGCCCAAGGGCATCCAACGGCAATTCGAAGCTGCGGCATCGCCGCGCTCTGACTTGTTATTTATGCTTCCCTCCAAACGGAGCAGACGAAGCCGCTCTTGCCCTCCTGGAGGGGGTCACTTTCTCCAGGAAGGGCTCTGCTGGGCCCAGGGTCCCTCTGCTGCAACCCGGAGCTGTCAGGACCTCAGCAAGCGGCTCTGCGCTCGCAATTCGCAGCAGCAGCTTTTCACCTTCCCCAGGGGCTTTTTCCTCCTCTTGCCATCGTGGCCATCAGAGGAGGAAACTGCTGCCCTTCTGTGCCCCAAAGGGTCCTTTTCCCTCCAAGAGGAGCGAGCCCAACAGCCCAGGCGCTGTTCCTCACGGCTCCCGCGACGTTTGCTGCCCTGCAGAACCCTGTGCTAACGCGGGCCCGCTCCGCGCAGCGCAGGCTCCTCCTTCCTGTGGAACTGGCCGACCACCTGCACGGAGGGAGCAGAAAATGGATGAGATGGGAACAAGCTGGGGCTGCGAGACCAGGCGAGTGGGAGACTCAGATGGACCGGCTAAGGATTTTGAGCCTGCCCAGGGTATCTTTCCAAGCCTGCTCAGCCTCCTCTCCAACCTACGAGGAGCAAAACGCTCATGAGCTCATCTTTAGGCCCAGGAGAGGAAGACACTAAGCGACTCTCTAAGAGGAAAGGACCAAGTCAGCCTAGGACATAGCTCTTAACCACTCCTTCCTGCACTCTGGGCATCCAAGAGGAGCTGTATGGACTATCACAAAGGCCACTGCAGCAACAGCCCTCATGACAGTTACCACTGAACATGTCACCTTCTTCAACGTGGCACTGAAACCACCCACCTTGGCCCAGCAGCACCAGGGCTCTGCCCCCATCGTGGCGCAGAGGGGCAGAGGACACGGTGCCAGCAAAGACTGACGCAGGACGAGCGCTGCATGGAGTTGGGCTGGCTCCCTGCCCCGCGCCGGCTGGGAATGTCCCTGCCTTCCCTTTTCCCAGGGCCAGGCCCGGCGAGGGTTGTCCCGTTAGCATCGTCAGCTCCCCCCAGCACTTCCCTTCCCTGCAGCGACAGGCAGGAATGGCGAGTTCAAAGGGCCGGAGGGGATGATTTATTTGGACTCGATGCTGTACAAAACCCTCGTTAACCACTTTGCAGGAGAAAGGCACGCAGCCTGCGCCCTGCCACCTAAGAAGCCAACCGAAGGCAGCGAGCGCTGCATATTTCTGTTATTACTTGTTCCACTCGAGTGCAGTTCCACAATCGGGCAATAGCAGCAGGCACTTGCTCTGAGCAAACACACAGTCATGAACATGCCAGGAGTATAATCCCCTCGCAGGGAATTACCTGAGCTGCAGAGGTAGGGGAAAAAAAAAAAACAGAGCTCCTGGTGATGAGAAAGGAGACAGAGCAGGGAAATAAAGATCGAGGACTCTGTGCTTTACATCAAATCAGAACACCCAGCTAGGCAGAACAAGTCAAAGGTGCCCAGTGACAGACGGCTTCCTGGTAATTGTTTCACCAAAAGGCAGAAGCAGCAGTTTCTTAAAACAACTATTAAAGGTTTTCACATGTTCGATAATGAAATCGCTCTCCTGCTGGAGCCTTTGCCTCCCGCTCTACATGCCGAGCAGCGGTTCGGGCAGCGTGTTAGCACCAACTGGCTCAGGAGTGCTGTCTTATGGGCACTTGTATTTTTAAGGAAGTGGAAAAAGAAAAATAAAGCAGTTGTTTAGAAAGATATTGCCCAGCAGAGACCTGTTCCTACAACATCCCCCACGCCTACAAAGAGCCTTTAATCACTCGGGGTGTCGGGTGCTCATCTTTGAACCGCTGTGCATGGGGAAGGCTTCCAGGCCTGGACATGAGAGCCGGGCGCGATGCCTCCAGCGCGAGGCCGGGCAGGGCTGCCCGCTGGGAGCCCCGCACAACCCCGAGGTTTTGTCTAGAAAGGGCTGTGAGCTGAATGTTAATCCAGGCCTGCAGCCCTGCCACGCTGATAGGATTCCATAGGAAACATCCCTCGCTTCTAAACATTTGCATAGGGCCTGGAGGCCAGTTTGCAGTGCTAAAGCTGCATAGTGCCACCCGAGAGGCCCAGAAATGTTATGGGCACGCTGGGAGGAGCTGACGGGTGCTCAGGGCCCTGTGCTGGGGGAACAGTGCTGGCAAAGACAAGGATACGAGCAGGTCCGTGTCATCCTATATGTGAAATTCCCTGCCTCTGAGACCAAAAAAAGAGAAGAAAGCTGTGAAACACTCCACTAGCAGGTCGTGCAGGCCCTATGCGAGCGGCTTGTCCCAGCAGAAACTGGGACAGGGGCTAAAAAAACAGGGGATTGAGAAGTCACAGTGCCACCGTCTCCGCTCACTTACTGAGCTCTTCCATCCTGGAGTCACCCTGGCTCTGGAGCTCCTGCTGCCACTGCAGGTGATGCTGGAGGAAAAGGAGGAGGAAAAGTCTGGATCCCTCCCCGCTGGCTGCTGCGAGCCCAGAAGCGACAGCTGAAACGTTGCACAGCAGCACTGCTTCCCTCCACGGTGTTTTACTACTAAGGGGCATAATGAATGGGCCTCTCTGTAAACCGCAGGGACAATTTCTGTGGAGAATTAGCACAGCGTTATGGCAGGAATGGCAATTCTTCAAGCGCAGAAAGCATCTAAAGACCTAAATGTTGCAAGCAATTGCTAAGCAGCACATTTAAATGGAATAATACTCCCACTAAGTAGATAAGAGGATAAACTTCAGAAAATAGGATAATGCAAGATGAAGATTTATGCCCAATATTTTGGTTTGGTATTTCACTCCATTTCGATGTACTCTCTGTGCTTAAAGACACTAGTTCTCCCCGGGAAGCAGATCCCAGGTTCTTTAGAACAGCCCATAAAGGTGGAAGAGTAACATAGAGGTGGGGGGAATGACTACACCCTGGTCAGTCCTGCAGCACTGAAAGAGCTGGGGAAGAGGATGCTATTCCACCCACGAGACCCACCAGGGAAGGGAGAAACAAGGATATCTGTGGCCTAGGGCACGCCAGCTTGATGAACAAGCCAAAACTCTCCGGATAGGATTAAGACCAGACACCTTGGTGTCCCTCTCCACTGATTAGATGAGGTTAGCTCAGGGTAAATGTTGTACTTCTAGACAGCTGAAGTTATAGAAGGTGAACCCCGATGACGATGTGTGAGGCGCAGAGTGCTGACGGCATCGAGGCCTTCTGGGCCTGAGCTCTGCTGAAATTCCTGGTGGTTACAGCACTGTTGCCTGCCCACAATTCAGAGTGGGGAAAGACCAACTTCTCCACTCATATAATATGGGTACAGGCCTCAAAGTCTCTCAACACGCTGCTTCAGTAGACTTGTGAGAGCAGGGAATGGCTCATGGCCCCTGTTCACAGAAAGGGAAATAAAGGATTAAAAAACTGCTGCCTTGTGAAGATTTTGGAGCTCACCATGGACACGACTCCTGCTTCAGTTCATAATTTATCTTAACTCCCCATGAAACTGCTGCTCTTATAGCACTATAAAGCCAGTGCAGCTGACTGCACATATCAAGTTAAGCACTAGGAAAATTCAAGCTATGCCCTGCTCCGGGGCTGGCACAGCAGGGATCATTTTTCAGCCCCATGCAAACCCAAAAGAGTTAAGAGTTAACGCAATTTTAACTGGCAAATGCCTGCGTGAGGGTGAGTTCAAACTGAAAGGCCAACATGGGTCTTCCCAACACAAGGTACCTTCTGGAAACTGTAAAGCCTTTCCCTTTTTAATGTTTCCCTACTCGGAACCCAGCTGGATTCCTCTTCCCCCTCCATATTTCCCGGTTCTTGTAATTCAGAGTAAATGGAGAACACTCCAGAGGCACTAGCTATATTTTATCTCAAATGACTAATAATAGCCAAGGTCAAAATTAAACAGCTGACCCAGATCCAACCTCTCTTGTAGCTCTCTGCCTCATTGACTCTCCATTTCTTTCTACATCTCATCTGAAAATATATCTTTTCTCCCTGGGCCACAGCTGTTAATTTCT
This sequence comes from Tinamus guttatus, assembly GCF_000705375.1. The sequence continues at coordinate 67,049 of NW_010586615.1, read as the reverse complement.
ATGTGTGCGCACGCGTGTTATTATTTATTATTTAGCACCGCAAATCACCTTGTGGTGCAGCTTTTGTGAGAGGCACTACAGAAAAGGAAGCCACTTGCAAATACATCAGAAACTCAGCACTCTGCTACTGATACAGAATTGGAGGACAAGAGTTTGAAAATTCAGTCAGGCTCCAACAGGTTCCACAACCAATTAATAGAGGTTGCTGCTTTTCTCTTCTGGAGGTCGTCTGGCTCCTGAGAGTTGCACTTTTGTGTTTTACTCTGGGAAAGCTTGTGGGTGTTTAAGAGAAGAGACCCGTTATGCTCACTGACTCCAACAGTGGGAGCTTTAAAAGCAAATAAACATTTCAAGATGGAAAAATAAAAGGCACAGGAATCCAGCACACTGCAGCTCCATCCACGGGAATAACCTCGTCGGTGACACCCTGCCAGCTCAAACCATTGGGTTTGGCAGCCCTAGGACACCACGCGATGTTCTCCTCTTTACCAAGGTTTGTGGGATTCTAGCAAACTTGGAGCCTTCCAGGAATTTCAAAGTCCTTGACGTGACAGGAGACTTTTCCAGAGCTGGAGACGCCAGCACCCAGAGCAGCCCATGGGGAAAGCAGGAAGGTCAAGCATGGACAAGGCCTTTGGGACAACCAGCACCACCAGCATAATCCACCCTTTGCATCAGCCTCAGCTCAGTACAATTTTAGAGAAACCTGCCATTAACCTTCTCTTTAATGGAGACGAGCTGCTGAAAACAAAGGAGAAGCAGCTACTACTCGAGTTTCTCTGAAGACCATGGAGCTCCGCTCCACTGAATGCTACAACCCTCCAGTGCAGAACACGGGTATTTCTCTACAAAGGACATGCAAGATACTGCTTTCAATTAACGTGAGCTCACTGGCCTCTTTCTAACCTAAAATTTCCCCTAAATGAAAGTACAAGAACCTATTTGTCTAACCTGCACATTCAAACCTTCTCAAAAGACACAAAAACGCAGCCTCTTTTCAACTCGCGCTTTCATCTTGTAAACAAAAGAGAAAGAGGCGGGTGAAGAAGGGAAATATTCCTCAGAGTATTAACAAAAAAGGAGAATACACACAGGCTGGAGAGCATCTCTAGCCACCTCAGCACGCCAGCTCTGCAAAACTCCACTTCTCTAGGTTTTTTCCCCCTAGGAAATAGTTCATGGGCCCGCAGCCCATACCCAGCCCAGGGCCTCCTTGCAAACCGGAGTGCCGCAGCCACCTGGAAAAGCAGAGGAACTAGATGTAGTGAACACACGTTTCTCGACAAAGAAATGGTCATTTCGGGTGCAAACTGGCAGAAAAGCCTTGCAAACAGTTGCAGCACATACCTGCCTGTCACCTTTGAGAGTCCACCCAGGCTGAGCGCATGGTGCTAGCACAGGGGATAGTAGCAGGAATAACTGCAGCCTCCTCAGCTGCGTGTAATGAAGTTGCAGTTCCACAGAGACCACCATAAACCACAAGTGCTAAAGCAGAGCCCTCAGCTCCTAGAATTATTGTCTTAATTTATGTGCATTAATTTATGTGCACTAAAGTGCAGGAAGCAACATACGCTTCACTTCGGTTTGTTTTTTTAAGATCTTTCCCAGTTTGCCTCTTGTCCTCTCATCTACCCTTTCAGTGAATCTCCCTGTCTCCAGTGGTTGTTGTTTTCATGCAACCCAGAAAGTCTAATTTAATTCACCATCTTAATAGCTCCAACTCTCTATCGGTCTGGGCATTTAGAAATTAGCAAGGAATGAGAAAATGAAATTTGAAAAGTTTAACCTTGAGGCTTTTTATCTCTTCACCTATCACAGGGGTAATGAAGCAGAAGGCAGAATGACTTTAATGCTATTTTAACATCTATGTACTCATGTTCGCACATGTGTATATACATGCATTTGTAGCAGAGCTTTTCAGAGGTTCACAGGATAAACCTGTATCATGAACCACAAACTAAAGCTGATTAATAGACCTCTTTCCTCTGACAGTAAATTTAGCCTGAATGATGATCACCAACTTTTTTTTTAATCCATCCTTTTAGCATCAATAGCCCGAGAGGCTGTTCTGAGCAGAGGAAAACGGATACAGACATCCTTACACTTCAGTGAGGTTCACTTTACATTCCAAAGGCTAGAGGGCTTACATCAATGTGGGTCAGTGGGTTTCATATTTAAAACTTATATAAAAATTTATGCTATTTTTGAAAAAAGCTCAGCTCGGGACAGGGTTTGGGGGAAAATTTAAAACACGGTCATCAAACCAAGGCCCTGCTTCATCGTAAAGCAAAAGGCAGAAGGGGAGCACGACTCTGAACGCGCTTGCTAGCAAGGATGAAGAATAACCTCTGTTTGCATAAGCACGGCCGCATAAGGCACCTAATGAATGTGCCACCTGGGCCTGTGCTGCAGGTCATTTCTCACAGAGCAGCAATGTCAACCAGCAAAATCCTTCACCGCACTGACCCGGGACCAGGAAAGCAACAGCCTCTTACACACCTTCGCAGCTCACAGGGCAAATGAAATTTTGTCGGAGATGCTTTGGGTAGAGAAAAGAGTGAATGAAGATGAGTGGCTGTCTCTTCTCAGAGAAGGATCTGCTGTGTATGGAAAATAAGTCGAGTCTTTCTTGCTTCTGCTGAAGGAACCTGGAGACCCAGGTGGAGCCTCATCCACCACCTGCAGCAGCAAAGGGTCTCTGACGCAGCCTGAGCTTGGGTCCCTTAGCTAATAGTCCCATATCCTCTCCCAGGGGTCTGGTCTGCTGCATGTTTTGGGGGGCTGCACCCAGCCCCAGGCACGTCCCCTTCGCCCCACCAGCCGCTGCAGCCCAGCTCTCCCCTCAGTTCCTGGCAAACCTCTGCTCAGGGCCGCCTGCAGAAGGAAAAGGCCATGGTTGTGGCTATCTGGTTGCCTTGGGGGTGAATTTCTCTCCCGAAGCTCTCGGTTGCCTTCTAGCTCCCTGCTCGTACAGAGAGCAGCACGGGAGCTGCCGGGCAGTTGCGGTGTCCTGCTGCATTACCACGGTGCAAACCATAACCTCAAACCTCCCTTGTACGGCCCACGTTTTGTTTGCTTTTCTGTCTGCTTCTGTTCATTTAACAGATGTTTTCATTGAGTGCTTCACAATAACCCCTAGGTCTTTTCCCTGAGTGGTTACAGTTAATTTAAAATGCAGCAATGTGTACGAGTAGGTCATATTATGCCTTCCAATGCACATTAACTTGCATTTGTCAACATTTAATTTCATCTGCCATTGGCTTGCCTGTTCACCTGCTTGGATAGAGCTATTTGCAGCTCTTCAGCGCCCGCACTACCTTCACTAAATAACTGTGGGCAACTGCCATTTCCCCCCTTCTCCTCCCATCCAATTCTAGACTATATTTCAGAAAAGCCTGGCCCGAGACAGGTCTTTCAGATGCCCTCCCCTGGAGCTCTTGCCACCCTGAAAATTGATCTTTCCTTTTTTGCCCTCTGCTGTTTAACTCACGGCTGCTTCCCAAGCAGCCAGCAATTAATTTATTTGTTTAAGGATGTCCTCTTGGTTTGCTGCCTTCCTCCCTGCCAGTATCTTTATTATCCACAGGGAAAATTTGAGAGGGTATTTCCTGCTCTCTTTCAATAAAAGAATGAATAAAAATGTAAGGAAACAATTAGCAGTAGGCTCTGCCTTTTATTTATTTCTATGGAAGCTGTCCTACCAGTTTCTGCATCTAGCCCCCTTTGCAAACACATGGTAGCTATTTTCTCATTCTGAAGGGCTTCAGAGCCCTCTGCAGCAACCACACGCTGGTTCTCTGCCCTCCAGTTATTCAGGGCTTTGAGTAAAGGCAAAATCAACACCCTACCTGAGCACTTCCTTTGCCTCCCGTGCCCCGAGGTCTGCAAATAATTGATGGAGGAAACCAGTGCTATCAGCACCACAATCCAGGCAAGGAAAGCGAGGCAAGAGGAGCGAAAAAGCTTCCTCCAAGGCTCCTGGTCACCCAAGACCTACTCAATACTTAGTCTGCGAATCAGTCAGTTACTGCATTTAAACACATGCCTAGATTTAGGCATAAGGTTTTACACTGGGCTTATTGCAAGGGAGAAACAGCCCCTGTGTGTTACCTCCAGGCCTGCTGCGCTGACGAATTTCCTAGGGAACTGCAGACAACTCCACGGCTCCAGTTAAAGAGAAGCAACCAGCTGCCATAGTCACTGTTTTCCCTTCCAAGTATCAGTGATTCCATCGCTGCCACCTCTTTAATAGAGCACAGAGCACATCAGCCTGAGATGAAGA